>PVKS010002763.1:0-113258 GCA_004027875.1 Aplodontia rufa
ATGAAATACTTGGGCATTAACTTTACAAAGGATGTTAAGGACCCCTTCAAAGAAAGCTATCATACACTAAAAAAAGAAATTAGAGAAGACCTGAACAGATGGAAAAACATTCCATGCTCATGGTTAGGCAGAATCAATATAATAAAGATGGCCTTTCTACCCAAAGCCTATACGGATTCAATGCAATCCCCATCAAGATACCTATGGCATTCTTCACAGATATAGAAAAAGCAATTCTCAAGTTCATATGGAATAACAGGAGACCCAGACTAGCCAAAACATTACTCTATAGAAAGGAAGAAATAGTGGGTATCTCAATCCCTGTCCTGAAATTATACTACAGAGCTGTAGTAGCAAAAACAGCATGGTATTGGTATCAAAACAGAACCAAAGACCAGTGGAACTGAATAGAAGACCCTGAGACAAACCCTCATATCCTTAACTATTTGATATTTGAAAAAGGGTGTAAAAGTATAGTGTGGAAGAAAGATTGCCTGTTCAACAACTGGTGTTGACAAACTGAAAGCCATATGTAGACAACTGAAGCTGGATCCTTATCTTTCACCCTGTAAGAAAGTTAAATCAAAATGGATCAAAGACCTGGATATTAAGCCTACAACTTTAAACTTACTAGAAAAAGAAGTAGGGTCAACACTACAGCATATAGGAGTCAGCAGCTACTTTCCTAGCAAAACTCCTATGGCTCATGCTATAAAATCAAGAATAAATGAATGGGATGCAATTAAACTAAAAAGCTTCTGCACAGCTAAAGATCTAGTCAAGAGCATCAAGAGAGAACCTACAGAATGGGAGAAAACTTTTGCCTGCTACACCTCGGACAGAGGTCTAATATCCAGAATATACAGGGAACTAAAGAAACTAAAGTCCAAACTCACAAATAATCCAATCGATAAATGGGCTAAAGAACTCAAAAGAAACTTCTCTCCAGTGGAAGTCCAGAAAGCCCATAAACATATGAGAAAATGCTCTACATCATTAGTTATAAGGGAAATGCAAATCAAAACTTCAATGAGATACCACCTCACTCCTGTTAGAGTGGCAAAAATGAAGAATACAAACAATGACAGATGCTGGAGGGGCTGTGGGAAAAGAGGAACACTGTTACACTGCTGGTGGGACTGCAAACTGTTTCAGCCACTATGGAAAGCAGTGTGGAGAATCCTCAAAAAATTAAGGATGGAACCACTTTACGACCCAGCTATCCCACTCCTGGGTATTTTCCCAAAACAGTTAGAATCAGCGTATTATAGTGATGTGGCTTCGTCAATGTTCATAGCAGCTCAATTTTTTATAGCTAGAGCTAGATTATGGAACCAACCCAGATGCCCCTTCTCGACAAGTGGATACAAAAACTTTGGTACACATATACAATGGAATACTACTCAGCCATTAGAGAAGACAATATTATAGCTTTTGATATGAAATGGATGGAGATGGAAAGAATTATGCTCAGTGAAGTATCCCAATCTCAGAGACTCAAGGGCCGAATGGTTTCTCCCTTCTGTGGATGCTAGAATATATGGGGAAGAAGTAGGATAGACGGCTAACCTAACAATACTTCAAATTGAATGACTCTCAGAGTAATAGGGGGATGGCTCCCTAGGATACTTGGAGGTGTATGGAGGAGGATGGGGGGGAGGGTGTATGAAGAACTCATAGGAGACTGGAGAGTGGGAATAGAGGGGAACCATCCCAGAAGCTGATGTCTTTCCTCCACAAGATACCCATTTAATGCATGAGTTCTTCTGGGGGAAACTGCAACAGGTGAAACCCTAGATGGTCATCCATGTTTTGGCATTACCCCTGGATAACAAAGTATATATACATTGATTACTGTTGGTTTGATAATGTTTTCCCCTCAATTGTATCTCTATATACTTCTAATAAAAAAATAACAAATATGCATTCCAATGTGAGATATTGATAAAGGGAAGAAACTATGTATGTGTAGATGTGTGGGCATAAATGTCTGAATTTTTTCTATTCCTCTCAATTTAGCATAAACCTAAAACCGCCCAAAAAGCAGTCTTTTAAAAAACTATATGTTGGTGCCCAAAAAGCACTGACAAAAATGTGATATTAGAACACTTTTATAGAAACTCTCCATGAATTTAGGATATGAACATATATCTACTTCTATACATATATAATGGATTAAAATTAAATAAATATGAAGCTATCATTTAGATTGGATTTTTTAAACTTATCTTGAGTCATTAGCAAAATACAAACTTAAAACTACAATGAGAAACCTCTACACAACTCTATGAATAGCTAAAATTCAAAAGACAATGCCACAGATTGTCAAGGATGTAGAGTAAATAACTCCCTCACACAATACTGAAAAGGATGTGAAATAATACAGTTGCTTGGGGAAAAAGTTTGATACTTTTTTTTAAAGTGTCTATAAACCCAGTAATCCTACCCATAGAAATAAAAACATGCCCACTGATGAATAGGAACTTCATTCATAATATCTGCTCCACCTCTACCCAGGTGGCATATAAAAATATATTTTTGACACTAACTACCCAAGTTGGCATCAGACTCCACAAGTTTAAGAGCTCAGTCTTCTACGAGATTGCCCTCCCTGTACATGAGAGCTGTAAGTCTCAGGATCCACCCGTACTTTATAACAGGCTGGTTAAGAATTGAGAAGCTTCCCTCTCTGTGCATTAATAGATAAGAATTTCAACAGACCTCACTGAAATCACTATACTTCTGAGTCATTTATTACATAGGATACAACTTTGGAGTACCCAAAGAGATACATAGAGGAAGGTCTGGGAAAATCCCAGACAGGAAGCATCCATGTACTCTCCCAGTGGTCCAAGGTGCATCATCTTCCTGGCATACCATTGTGTACACAAACCAGGAAGCTACACAAAACCTTAATGTTTAAAGTTTTTAATCAGGGATTGCTATATGGGCAAGATTGATTAAATATGAGCCGTGAACTTGTACTCACTCTCTAGCCCCTATTATCCTGTCCTTGAAGGTCAGACAGCTAAAAGTTTTAACCTTCTAATCATGTGTTTGGCCTTTGTAACAACCAATCCCATCATGACACAGCCAAGATTTCACTACTTTTACTCCTATTAGTCACATTATTAGCACTGGCAAAGATCTTTCTATTACTCAAAATGTCCAGGAATCTTTAAAGTCCTATGTCAGGAACCAAGAAGCAGACCATATACCTTCCCAGTTATACCACAATGCCTAAAACCTGGGGGAAAAATTCTCAAATATACATCAATCAGGGAATGGAGAAACAAGTTGTGATATATCCACACAATAGAATATTTCTCAGCAAGCAAAAAAAAAAGAAGAAGAAGAAGGAAAAATTAGGAAGAATCTCAAAAGCATTGTGCTAAATGAAGGAAGTCAGTCATAATGTTAGATAGCATTTAGAGATGAGCAGTGAAATATGAACTAATAACATAGCAGGTCATGTGGTTTCTCTGAGTTGCCTTTAATGAAAAATCAAGTTTCTTGTAGAATAAAAGGTGCACTAACCCTAAACACATGGAAACAAAGAAAACTAAAAAAGAAATACATCAAGAAAGAAAGATCAGTGCGGCTAAGTCCTCACATGGTCTACTGAGGTCATCGCACAGTTAGGATATATGTCCTTCTGATATATATCAGAAGGAAAATTTCTTTGTAGTGTAGATGCACTAAGGTAAACCTTGTCTGGTCATTGACCCCAGCACTACTTGAATATAGGATTGACTTTAGATAACCCCCCACACACACACACGCCAATATGATCAATGCCATGACAGTTTCCAAGAGGGCCAGTTAGATTCAAGAACTTCCCAGTCCAACATGAAGGATAAGACAAACATCTTGATTGACAAAGACTCCTGAAGTCAGAACACAGCTCTCAAATCAAACATAAAACAGCAATAAATTTAGAAAAAGCATTGTTCTCTGTTCTCTGCTTGGAAATGAAATTCTCTCTCTCTCTCTCTCTCGCTCGCTCTCTCTTTCCCTCATGTTCTTTGCTTGAGCTTATTTTGCTTTCACTCATAATAAAATTCTCTTGCTTGACTTTTCATGATTCTAAATTTTTTTTCATCTGAATACAAGAACTGAGGTTTGCAGCTTCAGCCCCCTACTTCTGCACAACAATAAGACTATATATTCTGTGATTCCTCTTTATTGAAATTTTGGAAAATACCCAAATAACAGAACTATAGTAACAGCCAGAATAGGAATAGAGTAGGAGAATGAAGAATTCAGGAGAAGAAGGAAATAAAACCTCTATGTAGGGGGAAGAAATGTTCTTCATCCTGATTGTAGTGATAGGTACATATCTATACTACATTTGTCAAAACTTATCAAATGGTGTACTTGAAATTAGATGATGTATTGGATGTAAATTACACCTCAATGGAGCTGATAAAAAATTTTTAAATGAGTTAATTGATTTTAAATGGTAACCCACCATCACAGAATAGAAAATGAAAATTTCAATCTACTTTTATGAAGAGAAGTATAAGCCTAAATTTTACTAACCTCAATAAAGGTGAACATTAGCTCAATTTTTAAATATGAATATGTTTGGAAAGGAATAGCACAGTGCTGATATTTCACAAAGAAAAATGGTTCTCCATAACATAACCAGACATTGTATGAAAAGTGAGCATTTAAAAACAGCAAAGTTGAAAAGTAGCAAAGTAAAACTGGGCTTCATTTGAATACATTTAAAATTGTTATGATAAGGTTTATCTAAAATTGAAATATGCAGTTAAATTCAGTAAAAATTAAACATATATCTCTGATGATAATGATTTCTTTTACTAGTTTAGCACTTCCTGATATTGGAAACAAGGAATAAAGTGACTTTACTGTCATTGACCATTATTATTAAGTACACCAATTAAATAGGCATCTCTAAATCACATAAAAAGATATCTTTGGTCTACATACATTTAAATGCTATTAAGGTGATAATGATGGGACATGCTAATTGTCCACAACAAGAGGAGGCCTGAAACGCCCTTTGTTCAGTTTCTAGCACCTCATTACTAGAAATTTGCAGACTTGTATTAAAAGCAGTCAGAAGGGCTGAGGGCTAAAATGATTCATTCATATGAAAAGGTCAAAAGAACATCAAAGATTACACACTATTAATCCTCATTAGTTTAGCCTCAGATTATTCAAAATCAGGACTTTGCAGAAGTTTGGACAAACCTGGACTTTGCAACAGTCCATGCATGAGTGAATTGCATTAAATGATGTGCAGGAGTTACTAGGTTTAATTTTTTAAAGGCAAGAGAGTCCATTATGGATAATCTGGGGAAAGAACAATAAAGTAATGTGTGTTGATGAATTTATTCCTCAATTTTGTACTTATGCTTAAACTCTGTATTTTAATCACTTCAGTCTGGGATAATTTGGTGTCTAGGAAACTAGTTACATTAAAATCTAACTAATGTATAAAACATAATGCAAGAACTGCATTTACTATAAGAAGAAGATTTTTCAAATAATGTAAAAATGTGTTTTCTCTATCCTGGGATATCTTTCCTGGATTAAAAATAGTAATACAAAAACAGGATTAATGATCATATAACTAGTGAGAGTAGAGTTAAAACAAAGGTAAGATTGTATTTCATGTAAGTAAGGAAAATCTGATCTGGATTGTAGGAGAGCTGGGTTACAATTACTTCTGTTCATTAGGTACTGATTCTTGCTAGCTGCAGTTAAGGTCAATTTCTCACCTTGGCCACAGATATTGAGATTCAAGGTTTATTTGCAGGTTGTATCACCACCTATTCAAATATTACTTTGAGTAATGGTATCCTTTTAGCAATAAAATAAGCCTTATAAAAACATGATCACAATTTGGTGGCATAATACATTATTTTCTCTTATATAGCTATGTACAGAATTGAATGAGACCTTAAAATGGTGATTAAATTAGGTAATTTCTCAAAAAGAAAACAATAATTATCATTATTTAGATTTTTATAAAACAATTATCTGTTTTACCTCTACACTCAGCAATTAATTTTTTATTCTTTCAAGTCTATCATACATCAGCCCAGTATTAGGCACCAGGGAGTTTATAGTAGGCATTGTAGAAGTGGCCCTATAAGCTATTATGAGGAGAATAACATAGCCTACATTTATCAAAAGAGTTTCTCTATGAGGTACTTCTGGTTAGTGAATTTCTCTGAATACCTGGTATAGTTTGGGTGGTTAGTGAAACATGCAAGTTAGACATGCAAGTTTCAAAGTCAGTAAGAATTTCCAAGGAATGGGAATTGTATAATGTGCTTTAATGTGTTGGTGGTTAAAGTATGTTCTAAATAATTGTTCACATGATTATTTTCTTGCTATATTTAGAATAAATGCCCCTGATTATTTATTGCCAGTAGCAGGAAGTTCTTTGAAATGGATATTAGTTGTTCATTGCCATGCCCTTGAGACCAAATATTTTGGTGGGAAAACTTCTATGAAATTATAATGAAAGTCAATAGGGAAATGAGATGTATAATAAACTTTTTATTATCTCTCAACTATATCAGAAACAGAAAGCACATATATAGTCAAAATGATTTTATAAAAGGGTAGAGAAAGAAAGGACAGCAAAAAAACAAAGTAAAAAATAAAATAATGTAGGAGATATGAAGAAATTAATGTGATCAGGAGTAGCTAAGAAAGGAGATTTACTTCAATTCACTCACATCAACATTTACACAGATCCCCTGGATGCAAGGCACCAAGCTAGGTCAGAAGGAAAAACTGAAGTAAGTAGTAGCTGTGTGCCCTGAGGTTGCACAGTTTGGTAGGGATTTGTTTTCTTCTTGTTCTAATTTCTCTAAATCAGGATGCATAAAGAGTATCTGGTTCTGACTAAATATCCAGCCCTCCCTGCATATTACTGAATTGTTTGAGAGTTAATGAGAGGTGTAAGAGAAGAAACTAAAACATCCACAAGAGTCTTTATTTGGTCAGACACTCTTGCACAGTGACAGAGCTTTTCAGTTGCATTTTCATGGCAATACCTCTCTGAGATTTTTGTGAGTTTGTCCCATCAGCAAGAAGAATCTCATTGTGCCACCCACCAAGCACACATTTGCTAATCACTGCTAATTGCCTACAATTGAGATCAGCAGACTGTTCACTGAGTACAGCGACGGGCACTTAACTCATTGGCACTGAGGTTTCCTGTGTGCCCATTTTCGCTAATGGATCATTTGTCCTGGAAATTACAAGTCCCAGCATCAATCACATAAACCAGACTCAGTAGGCTGCAGTGTTTATCTTCCTCTTCACCTCTAGAGGAGGGGCAGTACAGCAGGCACTTAATGTTTTATCGGAAGGTGGGCAGCCTTTGTGGCAAGCCAGGGTCCTTTGCTTGGCCAGAAGAGCCTGAGTAAAAGGGACTCCCAGAAAGGCAAAAAATGCTGAAGCAGAAAGGACAGTAAGAGGCAAATGTCAGCCATCCTTTTGTCTTCAGGCTCCCTGTCAACATACCACAACACTACTTGTTGAATTGGCAGGGCTTCTTCATAACTCTCACAGCCACTGCCTCTGACAAGGCCACTGTCATTGTATATACGGAGACAAAAATCATGGTGTTCTGAGACTTTTGAGAGCAAATGGTCTTGTTAGAGAAGGAATGAAGAAACTGTGCCTTCTCTTATTAATCATTATGTCTATATGTGTTCCTCTAGAGTCCAGAAGAGATATGACTGTTGTTTGGTGTGATTTACATGTTCTTATAGTCAATGCACACATGTCTGTTACTGATACCCTTGAAAAGGGGAATTTTCCTGGGAGTTTATTCAGATCCCTTGCATACGGTGAATAGGATCACCTCATCCCCTACAATCCCAAATCACCCACCTTCACCTCCTTAATTACTGTTTACCAATGAAGCTCCTTATTTCAGGGTATTACAGAAAAAAATTTTTCTGACGTTGGTCACAATGGTAGGAGGACTATATCCAGGATGATAGAAATAGATGTAAAGATTATCACAATAGAGGAGAAAGTTTAGGCTCAACTCCAAATAAAGCAAAAATGGTTGGGGATTTTCGACAATAAGCAGAATAAAATCAAGGAATGAAAAAATCACTAACAGGAGACCCCTAAGGTAGATAGGTTCTTGCTAAAATGATCTAAGATTCATTCTTGTGAAAGTCAGGTCAGGCAGATCAGATGTAATTAATGAGACAATTCTTGGTAAATTGTCCAATTTTTGCTAAAATTGGACTGGATAGACCAAAGAAAAAATATGAGGATGGGTTCTACTCCAAAGGATGGCTCAGAGGAGCCTATCAAAAGTGGTCAAGGACAGAGTACTTGTCAAGGTGAACAACTATGTTCAAAAAAGTCACCCTGAGTTTAGAGGATACAAAATTTAAAAGAAGTAACTCCCTTATAGCAAACTTCCAATGATTTATTTTCTAATCAACAGCCAGATGAAGGGAAAATAACCCTCACTCAAATTGGCTTCAGTTTGAGTGTATAAAATAAGTTATCTATTTTTATAGGTTGTATTTTTACACTGTTTCTCCCTTCCCCCTTTTGAGCTATATACACATTTCTCCCGCCCTACAACTGTTAACACTATCCTGTCCACAATCCACCTTTTCCCTGTTTCTCCTAATACATTCCCTGATTTCCAATGTCATTATTTTACCACCTAAACACTTCCATCTGCACCTTTCCTGCCCCAACTATTCACATTTGATTTTATATCAATTTTAAATGATTCCTAGCTTGAATTCAATTATTTTAACTTTGAACTCCAAAATTATTGTTCTTTCTTAAAGTTTGATTTTGGTTTTTATTCTAGTTAATGTGGAAGTTTCATAAATCTTGTACCTCCATATCCTCTCTCTGAAGTAAAGTCCACCAACATCACCTCCTCAATCATCTGTCTCCTTGATTTTAGATAAATATGAGCTTTGAAACAATGGGTACTTTTTCATGGTCGTGGAAGTTATGGGGGAAAAAAGGACTCCTTTATACAATGAGACTCTAGGGTCTGCAAAATTCTTTTAGACTGTAATAATTTTCACTTTCTTTTCTCATCTTCATAAGCTATCACTCTATGGCATTTCACAAAGTGATGTTTTCAATGATCATTCTATAATGATTTTATTACAGAATAATGTTATTTTTAATTAGCAGCAAATGTCCTCACATTTTTATTTTGGTTTGGTTCCCTGCTTTTCCAGTACCCCAAGATTCCATATTATTCTTTTCTCCACCCTAAACACCTAAACTTGAATATTAAATTCACTCAAATAGTATTGTACTATACATCTCATTCTGCTCACTTTCTCTACAAAACATTAGATATTTTAGGTTGATCAATATTAATATCTGTAAATATAGTTTAGACTTTTTATGATATATTACTCTATTTTGCATGTATAATAATATTATTTAATACATGATGGTAACACAATGAGAAGTAGACATTTTCCAATATGTAGGGGGCCTACTGTAGGGAGAACCCCAAAATGTGTTTCTGAGTGCTCATATACAGACCATCCCACAGCCTTTCTGAAAGTCTCCTTAAAAACTTACTGGGAAGAATCTTGGATCCTCTCTGTTTGAGATATTAATAAATACCAAAGGAGAAAAAAAAGAATAATGTCTCCAGATATAGTTCAGTAATGCCTCTAAGTTCCCCATCACATCCAACCTTTGGAGAAAAACACCCTTACAGGGAAGCAAATCTCCCTGGAGTCTTTCTTGCTTATCAGTCACAGATTAACTTCCAATGTTCTTCTTTTAGCCTAGATTCCACGTTTTAGCAAAATTTTATCAGAAAAACCCTAACTGTAAAGAAATATTAACATAAATAGAAAATGAATTTTATCTCCACATTGCCACAAATAGATATTATACCTTATCAAATGTTTTTTCCATTTTTTCCTCATGCTACTAAGGTATTGAATTTATTGAATGCTTCTTTTCAACATTTAGATCACATAGTTTTTCACCTTTCTATGAATGTGCCGTAAATTGTGCTGACAGAATTTCCAATCCCATACCATCTTTTACTACTGTGTGTGTGTATTTGTATTGCGACTGCAAAACACAGGTCTTTAGGAAATACCCTACCACTTAAGTACCCCATCATCTCCTTGCATTCCCTTCCTAACATTAATCCTCCCTGGTCTTAATACATTATTAGATGTTTCCAGTTAAGATTTTATGCATAATTGACATATCTATAATATAAACTAAGAATCTAAGAATGCTCTTTAAATCTTATATTGTCCTTACTTGATTCAAGCATTAAGGTTAGACTGCATTTCAAAATGTTTGCTGTAAATTCCCAGATTTGCTGGCATTCTTCTACAACTTTTTAGAATATCTGCTATATCTGTAGCTATTATCTTTCTGAGGTTTTTTTTCTTAATCAGTTTTTCCAGGAATCCATCTATTTTGTTAGTCTTACATTAAAATTTTTGGTTTTGTTTATCTTATCTATTTTGGCATTCTTCTATAGGTAAGTGATATGTGTCCTTTATATTTATTGTTTCTTCAATATTACTTCAGTAGGATTATATTAGTCATCATTTTCTAACTTCTTGAGGAAAATGCCTATCCTCCTTTTATTCCTAATATTTCTATAAATATACTGATCAATAAATCTCTTTTCCTTGCATGAACTATATTACATTAAATGTAATAACACACATTTCTTCACATAGGGTCAAGAGCTATTTAATTATTTTTCAATTTTCCATTCATATGATAATTTAGATTTCAAATTTTCTCAACTGGGTATATAAAATTGTAAATAAGATATACAAGCAGGATTTGTAAATGTGGTGCTTTTTATTTAATTCAGCATGTTAAAGTAGATAGCAATAAAATGTATTAACAGAAAATTAAATTATAATCTAGGTGTTGTCCCTCTGAAAATTGAAAGGCATTTGAATGGTCTATGAGAGAATCCATTGGAAATAAAAGAATGACTTTCTTCTTATTTAGAAGTGCAGAGAAGAAATAATACCGCCCCCCAGTCTGTGAAAAATGGCAAAATTGTCTAGTTAGCCTAAAACAAAACCAAAAATTGTTAATGTAATAAGACATAGATGCTGGATACTTCAATAAACACGTTTGGAGAATGTTAAGACATCTCTCAGTTTGTTTCTGTGTTTATAAAATACAGGTATTGACTAAATTGGTTCTAGTTAAAATAGTAGTTGGTAGTGACTTGCTCATGCCAATCCACCAGAAGAAAAGGAACTTGCATACCAAAATATAAATAAAATTGTTCTTCTTTCCTTAAGAAATTCCTCCAGGAAAAGGAAATGTCACTGTGATCAGTGGAGATGATTTTTGGTTTCCTTTTTAATTCTAAATGTGAATGATTGATAGTAGTTTATAAAGCTTTGTAATTTTGTAAAATTTCTAATTGTGAGACATTTTGCTATAATTTTCATATTCCTCATAGCATAAAAGTTGTTCTTATTAATTTTTCAATCTTTTAAAGTGTTTTGAATCTTTATGGGTTGTCATTTTAGACATTTTTATTTCCTCTAATCTAATCATATCAACACTCTTTGAGTCATCTTTGCAGAAGGAGAAAGCAGAGAGATCTAAATTAGAGTAGATCAGACACGATAACGTATCAATTTGTACCCTACTGGCACAGTGGGATAGTTGGAAGAACACTAGGTTATTTGATAAATTATGGAACCCAGAAAATCAGCACAGTTCCATTTTAGTTAACTAAGCACATCATTCTAAAAAGTATTTCCTGGGGATGTGTGTAGGGAAAGGAAGTTGTTGGGCTCTGTGCAAAAGAAAATTGTTATACTGGACACCATAACACTTCTCTCTCCTCCCCCTTCATATTTCGCACGCTCTGAGCAAAATGGACTACACGCCTGCACCGGAGTGCTACTTTCTTTTCCCTCTGCACCTTCCCAGTCGGTGATAGATGACGTCACCAATATACTAGTCCCTCATTGGCTGGAACAAGTCAGTCTGCCGCTTCACCATTGGTAGCCTGCTCTGGCTATATCAAGCCATGTGCGTTAGAAATAAAGGGAGAAGTTTTCAAGGTGCCATCCACCCGTGAGACTGAGTTCTTTTTTCCCCTGGCAGGGAAGGAAGGTGTGGCATTCTGGTCCCCCATTCAGACCGCCGGCATTAGCCCCCTCGTTCCCGCCTCCCCAACCTGTCCTGTTTCAGCCCCGTGAAATGGCCCAGTCGGTCTGGATCGTTTCACCCGCTGCCTTCCCCGAATGCTGTGGGGGGGGGGCAACAAATTGGTGCTCCGTGTGAGGATATTCTCATGATTCGCCAACAGGACCCCGCCCGGCAAGAAGGTAATGAGTAAGCCCACTTTCCTCTTTTTAATCTCTCCCTATTCAGATAAAGGTACCCAGCGCCCACGTGTTAGGGCCCCGCCTCCCTTACTTTTAATTTCTCCCCATTCGGCTGAATAAGCCCACCACCCTGGTTAGGGCCCCACTTTTTTCCTTTTAATTTCTCCCTATTCGGCTGAGTAGGCCCACTGCTCTAGTCTCAGGGGCCCACTTTCTTTAAATTACCTCAGCATTCTTGGGCTCCTTCTCTCTTCCCCCTGTTCCCCATGCCAGCCAAACACTTTTGGTCCCCAATGTTTGGGCCTCTCCTTGCTGTAGGAGCCCTTATTTCTCTGATTACGGTGGCCCTCTGGCTACCTGAAAGTAACTTATTTGATTGGGATACATGGGACCAAATTGAGCAGCTCCTTAGGAAAACTCAAGTCCAATCTGGGGATCTCCCCCACCTCGGGACATTTTCTCTTTCTGGCTCAGCCGTATGGCCTGCTAAAGGTGAGTCACCTTCTCTCCCACCCTCACTGCATACCACATCCATCTCTAACCCTCTGGGAAGGGGGCTAGAGAGATGACTCAAAGGCTGCAAGACTCATAGCTCTTGCCTGGCATGCATTACAGGACATTAAGGATCATTTCTTTTCCATTCCCCACCACCCAGAAGATATGGAAAAATTTGCCTTTTCCCTCCCTTCTCTTAATTTTAAAGGATGTCCACTAATTCAGGCAGGAGCTTCATTCTCAAGTTAATGCCAGGTTCACCACCAGCCTGCATAACCCAAAAATGCCCTAAAAAAGCCTCATTCTATCATTTTGCAGCTTAGCTCCTTTATAAAAAGAAAGGAGATACCAACTAATTATCTCCTCGATAGCCATCTTTTACAATGCAAATTACATGAGCTAATGCCTAAACCGGTTTGAGAGAAAATAAAAAATGCTACTTTTAAACTCAAGGGGCTAAAAAGCCAAATTAATTCCTAAAGAGTTTTCTCTTCATTTGGACACACACACACACACACAAAAAAAAAAACAATTAGAAAGATCTCATATAGGTTTCCTTTATTCTTTAAAAACAACTTCCTGAGGATTTCGCCTGCTCTCATTCCTTCAATGCCCAGACTAACTCTAATTCTGGTACTAAAGATGTATGCTTGCTCTTTTACTAAAATAAATATGGCCATTTCATTTCTTGGATCTTAAACTCAATTTTACTGGTAAATTCGCCTATTTTATACACCTGCAGGTATTTTTCAACAGTCTTACTTTATCTAAATTTTTTATAAATTATGGCTTTTACTGCTATCTTCATTCAAAATGTCAATTATTGCAAGGTTCTAAAATCTATATCTGTTGGTTTTTGTGTGTGTGTGTGTGTATGTGTGCACCTGTCCTATGTGTTTGTACATGTATACTATATATATTTTCAATGTGATACCAAATTGGCTTATAAATGAGTGCTCATAAATTAAATTTAAAAAAGAAAAAAAAATGGATCCAAATAACTTTTAATTCACATGACTTAAGCATTTAAAAAGAGGTTCAATCTAAATCATTTAGACATAAAAGTAAAGATATATTTAAGAGTACTAACTTACATATTTGTTTTCTAGGTGGTCAACCAATAAAATGTTCTATAAATGTTTAGAGTGTTTCATTCAGTACTTCTAGGATTTTTCTTCAATGGAAAAAGATGGTTTATATTTGTCTAATATCTTGAGGTTTCTTGGATAACTTAAGTTAACAACAAAAAATAAATAAAATAGATTTAACATAAATGAGATTAATCTCTATAAATATATTTGTTAGAGGAAACATCTAATAAATTTACAAAGTCAAAAACATTAACTGCTAAATAAATTCAAGTTATCTTTATTTAGTTTCTATAAGGTAACATACATTTGGGTTTATTAAATGTGTTTTTATAGATTGAAAACTAAAAAGATAATTTAAGATTGCTTTAATCTGGGTCTTCACTAAAAAAAAGCAAGGTTATTAAGAACTAAAATTCTAACAAGTGTAATTCTATATGTAAAGAGTACAAAAGATTTAAAGTGATTGGGAACATTAAAAATTTCATAAGGATTAGATCAAAATACAGATTTTAAAAAGGGTCAAGGCATTATGAATCGTGCATATCTCACCATCAAAAATAATCTACTTAAAAACAAAAAGGGGGAATATACTGCCCCATGAGACCTACTTAATCATATCCTTTTATTCTTAATTTTTAAATTTTGGATGTTAACAATAATACCTGCAGCCAAATGCCATTGGCATCCTAGTGGTCGACCCTATGCACAAGTCATGTGAAAGGATCCCATTGATAACCATTGGCATGGACCCAACCCGGTCTTAATCTGAGGTTGAGGTAGTATTTGTGTTTTTCCACAGAAAAATGATGGTCCCCAAAAGATTCTGGAATGACTTGTGCGTCAGCTTTCTGCTTCTGATGGGACATCAAAATGACATAGAATCCTACTGAGCTTTGTTCCTGCTAGAAGGGATTTCCTGACTCCTCCCTCCTGCGTGTCCCCTCAACAATTCCTGTTCCAGTGAAAGTAAAGGTGAATGCCCAGAACGTTCAGCTCTATCAAACCTAAAGGGACTTCGGATTTACAGTGGCTATTGTGACAGCCATTGTGGCTGCAACTGCAGCTGTTGCCGCCTAGGGACTGGCTATGCACCATTCAGTGGCCACAGGGACAGTGGTAAATAAATTGGCTAAACAAACTGCTACTGCCCTAAGTACTCAACAGCAAATTAATAAATAGTTACAAGCGGAAATAATGCTGCTAAACTAACTTGATGCAAAAAATCAGAATTGCTGTATGATATTTCACATGTCTTGTTCCCCACTGTTCAAAGACATTTGTGTAGCACCTGTTTCCTATACTATGCACAATTTGTCTACATCTATATCTCAACTAAATGAGATGATGAGAGGCCCTTGGAACAACAAGTTTAGAAATTTAACCACTTTGTTAATTAAAAAAATTAAGGCTCTAATTGAGAGCGGAATCCACCTATGTCTTTATTTGGCTTGCTACCAGGATGTCAAAAGCCCTTAAAAAATTGATCTGACATTGCCACCTGGATTGGAGTGTTAAGTTTAGGTATAATTTTTCTCATTTATCACTCTCACAGCCGATGGCAGCAATGGCTCTCCAAAAATACTGGTCTTATGCCAGCCAATCAGGGACTGTCTGGGACAAAACAAACTTTTCTCTCTAATTTTTCTGCTCTTGACAGCTCATAAATGTCCAAGTACAATACTTGCCAGTGCTAACCCTATTGCCCTTTTGGCGGATGACAGGTAAAATCTTTAAGGAAAGGCAACCTAAGACAGGCCTTCTGGGCTGGGTTTTTTCCCCACAGAGACCATTGGCTGTGCAGGTATCCAGAGACGGGTAAAGCTCTCCAAAAAGCAGGGGAACAACCTAAGACAGGAGCCCCACACTGGTCTCCGGCTGCTTTGTTGGCCTTCAAACAAAATAAAAAAGGGGAATTGTTGGGCTCTGTGCAAAAGAAAAGTGCTGTACTGGACACCATAACACTTCTCTCTCCTCCCCCTTCATATTTCGCACGCTCTGAGCAAAATGGACTACGTGCCTGCGCAGGAGTGCTACTTTCTCTCTCTCTCTCTCTGCACCTTCCCGGTCAGTGATAGATGATGTCACCAATGTAATAGTCCCTCATTGGCTGGAACAAGCCAGTCTGCCACTTCACCATTGGTCCTTTAGCAGCCTGCTCTGGCTATATCAATCCATGTGCGTTAGAAATAAAGGGAGAAGTTTTCAAGGTGCCATCCACTCGTGAGACTGAGTTCTTTTTCCCCCCAGCAGGGAAGGAAGGTCCAGCGTTCCGTTCCCGTGTTCCGCCGCCAGCGTTAGCCCCCTCGTTCCCACCTCCCCGACCTGTCCTGTTTCAGCTCCCGCAAAACGGCCCAGTCAGTCTGGGTCGTTTCGCCTGCTGCCCGCCCCGGAATGCTGCGGGGGACAACAGAAGTCTGCCTCACAAAACCTTTTCCATGTATAAACATCAAATTCCTTTTTCCTTCCTCTTGGAAATTTCAGTAGTTCCTACGTTTCTTCTCAGTCTAAAACTATTTAGATACCCATTACTTTACAACCTCATTTTGGAAAGAATTAGAATCAATACATGATTGTAAAGTTTGCCACCAAAGTAAGTAGAGCAGGGGTGGATAAGGTAGTTAAGAGTGTGTGGTAAAAGCAGAGAAAATATGAGTCATCAAACATGCCTCTTTGAAGCCTTCCCCAGCCAACTTTAATTGTCCCACAAATGTACCCGTGGAGCTTTTTCAAATTGTAGGAATAATTGTATAGGAATAGTATAATAAAATAATCACTATTTAATAGGACTGACAGAAGTCCTATTAATTTTAAAATTCCACAAGTGAAAGTGACATGGAACTGTTAATCATGGTTTTTGAAGAGACCTTATGTGTCATTGTCCACCTTTACTACATATCCAATTCTTAAACTTTTCAACAATGTCCTACCAAGTTGTCTGTATGTTATTGAATTCCCTATCAATAGTGAACTCACTTTCCAAAGTAATCTTTTCCAACTTTAGAGAGTTCAAAGTATAAGAATTCCTCCAAAATTAGTCTCACTGAAATTTATGGAAATTATAAGTCCAGTTCCCTTCAACCAACATGGCCTTCCAAATATTTCAAGTAGATTTCCTTCTGAGTCACCCTATTTCAGGTCTCCTCAACTTTTTACTATGTGGCAAAGTTCATAACATCACTCATTGGTCCTGTATTTGCCCTCTGAACATATAGTTTGTTTATATTTTCTCTTAAAAGATGGCCAAAAAAGTGATGAAATCTTTCAGATGAAATTTCAGAATCTAGAAGATCATAAATATTGTCCCTCAATCTATATGCTATGCTTCAATAAATGTCTTATAGTTTCATTTGTACTAGTCTTCATGGTATACATGCCATGAAATATTTTACATTTAACTTGAGTAAACTAAAACTCCTATGTTGATGCCATTTTCCACAAATTTATACTTGATTCTTTCTTTTGACTCAAATAGAAGGATATTCTACTGATCCCTCTAAATATCTATGCTATTAGGATGATCTATTACCATTTAATCTCACTTTTATTTAGAGTCATCATTTGAAATCGCTGTTCTCTGCTTCTATGCCACCCATGAATCCATTTACTGCATCAATGAATGTGTTCAAGAGAAGCAGGATAAAGACAGGGCTTTATCACTGACAATTGGGATTTTCTCCAATAAATCCAATCAATTAATTCATTTATTGAATAGTACGGATCAGTATCTCTTGATCATACTTTTCTATCAGTATTTAAATTCTTTAGAAATACCAGATTCCAGTACATATTTTCAGATGTACTGAAAAAATAAAAGAACATCTTTCCAATCAATTTAATCCAAATCTTCTAAGCATACCATATTATCCTGATAATCCATTTTGTGTTAAAATGTAAGGATGGCCAGTGTGTTCTAACCTGGTCCCATTGACCTTTAATATTTTTGGTAAATAAATGCTGTTTTGTGCACACAGCCAACTGATCTTCCCCTTTAATAATCTTTTCTAGAATTTGTCCCAAATTTAATGATAGGAATCAGTTCTTATAAATCAGGCATACCTAAGTTTTTCCCATGCTTCTTACAGAGTTCATTGTGGTTTATTGTAATTGTCTGCTGTTGAAAGCAAGAATTGTGCCTTGCATGTGAAGTATTTGTTGAATGAATAAATGAAAAATTTTCACTCCTTTTTGGCATTTAATATTATAGCCTCCAAAAGGATTTTTTCCCTGATGAACTTATATGCAAACATTTTTAATAAAATGTTAACAAACCATATTCAACACAACATATGAAAAAAGATTATACATCATGACCAAGTTGGTTTTATCCAAGAGCTACAAGTGTGATTTAATATATGTGAATCTTTAAATGTAATTCACCATGTAAATAAACTTAAGGGCAAAATTCCAAAAGGATTTTAAATAACAAGCGTTCTATTATCTCTTAATTTTTTCTCAGGATTCCTGTCTTTTGATATTTACATCTTTAATTATTCTCTTCCTCTAGAGTATGATTGGGACAAGTGACTTATTTCTAACTAATAGTTCTACAGAAAAGGTGATGGAATCTATGTGATTTCAAAATACACACTTAAGTAAATAAAAAGCATAATGCTTATATAGGGAAGAAACTCCTGCTTTGTTGGCTTTGAGGAGGTAGGAAGCCATGATGGAAACTCACATGAAAAGGAACCGAGGGCAGCCAACAGTCTGTAAATCAGGAAGACTGATCTACATTATCAGACTTGCCAATGAATAAGAGGACCAAAGGGCATTTAGGTATCAGTCTTCCAGTTCTACAAAACTGTAAATACCATAAAAAGAAGATTTATAGGGGAAGTGAAATAAACTTTGATACATCCAGACAACAGAGTATATATATTATTCAGTGCAAAACAGAAATGGTATTAAGCTGTGAAAAGACATGAAGCAAACTTAAATGTGTATTAAGACCAATCTGAAAAGACTACATACTATGGATTTCAACCAGTTCACAGCCTGGAAAAGGCAAAACAGTAGAAAAAGTAAACAATAAGTAATTGCTATGGGGGCTGGAATGCTGGCTTAGTGGTAGCGGGGCTTGAGGTGCTTGCCTGGCATGCGTGAGGACGTGAGTTCAAACCCCAGTGCCATATACATAATGAAGTGTTGAAGCAATGAAAACCATGTGAAAAACTAAATAAAATTGATTCTCTCTCTCTCTCTCTCTCTCTCTCTCTGTGTGTGTGTGTGTGTGTGTGTGTGTGTGTGTGTCTCACTGTCCCTCTCTCTTTAACAAAAAAAATAAGTAGTTGCTATGGATTAAGGGGGGAAAGTGAAATGAATAGGAAGAGCATTGAAGATTTTTTAAGACAATAAAAATACTGTGGGTCAAGGGCTGAGGATATAACTCAGGGTAGATCACTTACCTAGGACATGTGAGGTGTTACATTCAATCCCCAGCCACACCAAAAGAAAAAAAAAGAAAGAAAGAAAGAAAGAAAGAGAATAATACTATGTGTTATACTATTGAAACCAAAGTTCAGAGATTAATTATGAAATTAGATTCCTGTTGCTGCATAAGTTTGCAGGCCTCTGTAGTCAGAAAGTGTTGCAGCTCTTAGTGGTGGGTGATGTCCTCCAGTGTTGCAGCAGACCTCAGAAGCTCACCATCAATTTCTACTTTCTCAGTTCTTATCTCATGACTTCAAAGAATAAAATCCACAGATCAGGATAAGAGAGTAAAAGAGTAGAATTTATTGAAGAATAGAAACGGAAACAGAACTCTTGTAGCCCAAGACAGGACCCCATAACAGATTTTCTCTCTCATAGTGTGTTTATGTAACAATGGTTTATGTAACAATTGGGTCACAGTGATTGGTCCAACTTATACTAATTAGGGCTTGGAAAATTACTAATGCCTTTGGTTAGTACTGAATCCCAATCAGGCTTATCTTGCTTCCACTTTCTTTCTGTTTTTCAGGAAGCCAGAGGTTGAGGGTAGTGAATCGCCATGCTGGGCAGGGAGAAGGGGTGATCTGGAAGCTGCAGCACTATGTGGAGTCAGTGTCTGCACTGTGCTGGGCCCATCCCTGACATTGGTCCACACTGCTTCAGACCATCTATACCTCAGGCCCATGCCAGCTCGGCAGGCTCCACATAGCCATGGCCCATGCTTGCCATCAGTGCTCCAGTCCAACTAGGCTGCAGCTCTGCCACACCACCACTGCTGCTTAGCAGGGACCAGTGGGCTGAATGCATGGCTTGGCAGTCAAGAAATGTCACTGTGATGGTACATAGGTGTCATTATACATTTGTCCAAACCAATAGAACATACACCACCAAAACTGAATCCCAATACACACTATAGTCTTTGTGAGAAAATGACTCAGTGTAAGTAACAAATGTACCAGTCTTGTAGGAGATTTTGATAGACAGAGGTTATGCATCTGTAAGGCAGAAAATATGTGTAATATATTCCTCTTGATTTTTACATAAAACTGCTCAAACAAAAGAAAGGATTTGAAGAAAAAAACTGAACTGGACTAAGGAGCTAGACTAAGGACACATAACTTGGTGGTCTTTTCCCCAGTAGGCCATGCCTCTCATTTTCCTCATTTTAGGATATTCCTGTGATCTGGGACCTGCAGCAGTGAAAGCAAAGGGATAGCTCAGGCTTCCTGGTCATCCACTGAAGACAATATTAAAGTTAATATTCCTGTTGATACAATTCTCCCTTCAGCCAAAAAAAAATGTATAAAATATTTTATTTCAATGACAATTGATAGGAATTGTTAATTTATTTTTTGGAAATACCATGTGGATTTGAAGGGAGGGGGTAAATCAAACATAAGATCCCCTGATCTTTTCATAGCCAGCAGAAGCAAGGGCAGGCAGCACTACCTGGAGAATAAGATCCTCTCAATCAACAGAACAGCCAGAAAAGATGCTGATTCCAGAATTTCCCATGGAGAGTGTTCAGGGTTTGATTTAATCCCAACCAATTTCACACTCAGTTTTGCCTTTCCCTGATGACAATTTCAGCAGGTAGTGTGGAAGTTTACTTATCTGTATTCCACTGACAGACATGTCTGCACAGTTTTTCTATTTTGTTCACATTTATCTCAAGAATCTTGGTCTCCCAGAGCTATCTGTGACCTCTTTGTCTTGATTCCAGAACCTCCTTTCTTATCTGAGATTATAGACTTTGAGTGCATCTAGGTCATCCCTCCTTATCATATAATATCCTTGCCTCTGGCGTGCACCTGCCTTTCTTGTAAAACAATCTTCCCTGCACCTTCTCTTAGGTCTGTTTTACATGTCCTCATTTTTAAACAAATTCATGGCATGTATGTTAACTTCCTCTCCCCACCTCCAATGCACATCCTTCAAGGAACACGCTGAAAAAACTCCTTTCTATCCTGAAGCAAGAATCTCAGAAGTTACATTAAAAAAAAAATCTGTTATATCAGATTTTATCACTGCACAGATGTATATTCTTCAACTAATCTCTCTGCTGTCTATTCTCTCTGCTGTCCTGAAAGAGAGAAGCTATTCTAATTAAAAACCAGGGCAGACTGTGTTCTCCTTTTTATCTCCAAGCTGAATTATATTCCCACATATTAAATTTGTTTCCCTTTATTGGAGAACCTATGCCTGAACTTAAGGCTACCTTCGAAACTTATAGTGATTCTTTGCCTTTGAGTCCACCCATCAGCTGGCCTTAAAAACTAAAATTTCCCCCTGAGGCATCTGCTTTCTCTCTTTGGCTCAAGACTTTCACATGGCCCTAAGTTTTGATGGGAGCCAAGTTTGTTTCTAGGAGGATTCATCCAATGTAACATTATCTTTTCTCAGAGGTTTCTTTTTCTTCAAATAGCCAAGGGGAAAAAAAACTCTAACCCTCCTCTATCTCTCCATTCATACTGGGAAGGAAAAACTGTATTCTGCTGCTAATGGTTTTTAAAAGTATTAATTTCTTATTAAAAATAGTCATGTACAGGGGCTGGAGCTGTGGCTTAGCAGTTACAGCATTTGCCTGGCATGCCCAAGTGTGTGAGTTCGAACTCCAGCAACACGTACACAATGACGTTTCAGAGCAACAAAAGCCACATGAAATCTAAATAAAATTGATTCTCTCTCTCTCTCTCTCACTCACCTCTCTTTAAAAAAAAAGTCATGTACAGCCACACAAAACATATTTTAAAACCACATACCAAATTAAATATATAGAAATAAGCTTCCAATGAGTAAAATAATAGACTTAAAATTAAGTAAGATTTCCATTTCAAATAACATCATTGGACAGGTCAAAGCCTTTTGTTCCAAGGCCTCAGAAATGTAAAGTATAAATTGTCTAGTGATATTATGTGCCAACACAATAGAAAAGAGCACTTAGACCACTAGCCTGTCCACTGACTCAGCCTCTGTTGAGAACAACATTGAGTGAGGATAAGTGGGAACAAGAGAATGTGCATCCCTTCTGTATCCTTCAGGTGACCCCAAAGTCACAACATAGATAGCATTTCCATCAAGATGGACTGCTTCTGCTTTGTGAATGTGGAACACATGGAAAAAGTTAGAGATCTGCACCCTAATAATAAAACAAATCCAATTATGTACCAGCAATTTTAATGCCTTTCCAAGATTGAAGCAGCTTGCTAAGCCTCAGACAGTAAAGATCCAGGGAGCATGTTTATTTATTTATACCATGCTTCCCTCCAAATAGGATTTGAGGCAGCTCAGTAAGCATGTTAATAATGCTTATTCTCAAGACCCTATTTACTGTGTTGTGCTGCAGCAGATATCATTACCCTGGCTTGCTCTGAGAAAATCTGACTTTTTGGAGGATTGTTTATTTGTGGACTTTTCTGAAATTCAGGAAGGACCTTGAGGTCTGAGTTTCTCTAAGCCCAAAGGACTAGTAGGATCAGGAGAAGGAAAGAGCCCAAACATTAGGGTGGATCCACCTTTAGAGGGGAGGGCAAGATGAGCACATAGGACTCCAGAATTTCCAAGCTAGTGCTGATGGCAAAGCCCAGTGCACTGGGGAGGTCCAGGACTAGAAATAGGGCACTGAGAATTATTGAGTTATTGTGTTCCTGACATCAGAGAATGATGTCTGCCTGTTGAATCATAAACATTTTTTCTGGATATTTGTGATTAGGGCATGTGGAGTTTGGAAACTTCTGCTATCTAAAAATGAATATATCCCATGTTTATGGGTGGAAATTCAGGTTAAGAGAAAGAAGGAATTACTGAGAGCTCAGTGAATATCAGGTACTGTTCTAGACATTTCACATATATAGTTAACATATTATCATCCTCAAGAAATCTGAAATTGGAATTATTGTTCCCCTTTCACAGATGAGGAAATTGATGCAGAAAGGAAGAGCTAATATGTCATAGCAGGGCAGCTGGTATGTGAGAAAGCAGGAAGTGGAGCCTGCATCTTTTTATGATCTGCGTAGTCTTACAATTGTGCTGGAGAGGTTCTGATCCCATCCGTTATACTTAGCATATGAGGCACAAGTCTAATGTTTGCTTGAAAAAATGACACAAATATGCAAAACAAGCAAGTCAGTAGATATTAACTGAGTGCCTACTATGTGCCAAACACTATAAATCAATGTAGGATAAATTCTACATTAAAATTACAATTAGAATGTAAATCAGCTTTAATCTATGAAAATGAAATTAGGCCAGCAGGGAGGCCATAAAATGAGCCTATTAAAATACATCCCATAAGAGGAAGAGCAAGCAGGAAAAATGAGGTGAAGGGACAATGAGATAATGTAATTTTAAAATTGGCTCCTGCTTTCCTGAAATACTTTTAAGATTTTACTGCAAAATTACCCAGTCATCAGGAATATGCCACTTTTTAAAGACTTTCCTCACTTGGGTCAGTGCATAAATAATAATACACATTTAAAAATGCATGACTATTCATTAAACCATTGACCACTTCCAGCCTATTGAGTACATAAGTATTTTAAAAATTACTTTAATACATATTTACCCAATAGACCAGAAAAGTTCCTTTGGTACATGATGTGCATTTTAAAACCTGCCTACATAAGAAGTAATCGGATCTGAACCAGAGTCTGCTGCCAGCTACATAATATGCATTTTAAAGAACAACCTAATTATGTGCTTACCCAAGAGAACAGTTAATACCAAGGGTCAATAATTATTCCCTTCCTTTACTACCTTTTATTCTTCTCTGTCAAACAAAATGGGAGGGGAAAAGTTTATATACACCCTTTTTTCTATTTTCTCATGAAAACTAATGCTCCAATGTTTTTCTTACACACACTTCCAAAAAGAAAAACAGATGGAAAAAGAAAGAAAGAGCAAGAGGGAATGCTGGGGAAGGAATGAGAGGAAAAAGCAAAATAAGAAAGCTATGAGTGATTAAGTGCCTGGTTTATAGCAAATGTGGAAGATCAAAGACCCATTCTTTCTTCCCTGACACTTGTCTACTAATAATTTAATCTATTTACTCCCAAGTTCCAAAATTTTTTAGTCTCTTCTGTTTACTTTTACAGAAAATGATGTCTTTTCTTCTTTCTTCTTGGTAAAATATAATGATATAAGTTCCTTTCTTCACTTGCACAAAAACATAAAAAACATATTTAAGTCATTGAGTCTGTTTCCAATGACAGAATGCAGGGGTTTCTCAGCAGAATATTTCTTCCTATTCAAAGAACTATAAAGAACTTATTTTCCACCAGAACTGAGGGCTTTGACTCACAAGTTTGTCTGCTCACTGTCCCTATATTGTCATACCATCAGTATTGGTATCACCCCACCTGTGAAAGGTACCTGATAGCCCAAGAGAGCAAGGTCCACAATTTCCCATAGAAATGCCTTTTTCTCTTAATTTCTGGTGCTATATAACACCCATTTAGCTAAAATGAATATAACACATGGAAATTCCTCTTAGTATTTAACTAGATGTTAACTCCACAGAGCCATGGGACTGTGATCTAAAGGCTACCATATTCACACTATTTATCAGCGTTATCCTGTCACTCACAATAGTGATAGTAGACTTAATATGATATTTATTTTATTTTTAAAAATTCATTTACTTTTTAATTCCTCTCCCGTTACTCAGTCAATTACATTCTATCAATGATAACAAAATTCATACAGAAATCCTTTACAAGTTCTTAAGTCGTATGAATTGTTCTCCTATTCTAAATATGCTTATTTCAGTCAGTTTAGTGAGATTAATTCATATTTTGTTAAGGATGTATTATTAATACCAGAGACAAGTTCATTTAGTTCATCCCAGTAACTTTGTTTATCCTTACTTTTGTTCATCTTTTTAGTTATTATTCCATACCTGAAGAACACTGCATAGGTTCAAAAGCTGGTCAGAATTTCTTAAACACACTTGGCAATTTTACTGAGGAGATAAGTCTTAGAAGAAGCTAAATAGGCAATAATTAAGTCAAAGTTTATTTACTATCAGTATAGTAATTAAAATGTAATTAATATTTAAAATAAATAATTCTAATACCAAAAATGCATGTCTAAACACCCGGTGACTGTACTAATGAGGTGAGTGACCCAAATTTGTTTACTTGTTTTTCTTACCCTCCAGTTGACAAGAATAATAAGTAAAACTGAAAACATTTTGTAAACACAAAATCATTGTTATTATGGGTTTGGGTATAGATTTAACACAATGAACTAGATAAAATTCAGCAAGATTCTGATGCCACGCCTCCTCTTGTATTAGTTGTCTTGTTTTAGATGTATCTATAGTCTCTAAAGGTAGCAAATTCTACCTGAGGATCAGATTCATTTTCTCATTTAGTAATAGATCCAACAAACAGACTAGAGGTTAGAGCAAACTGGAAGGAAAATTTGAAGTCTCTGGGCTATTTGATAAGTTTGCTATATTTATAAGCTTCTGGGAAATACACCAATATCTGTTGGAAGAAGGGCATGCTCTCCTTTTTCTTTCCCTGATAACTTTAAAAATAATTTTTCACTTTTATCAAATTAATTTGGCCATAATTTGATGCCGTTTAAAAAAAAAACATACCAGATGAATTTCCTGTCACCATTTGAATTGAGTAGGTATTGTAACAGAATTTCTTCTCTGACCTCTACACCCAAAAATGACTTTAAAATAAGATTAAATTGAATTGCAAACATTTTAAAACACATAACCCACTCAGATACTCCCCTGGCTTTTTTGACCAGCC
This sequence comes from Aplodontia rufa, assembly GCA_004027875.1. Taxonomy (NCBI): domain Eukaryota; kingdom Metazoa; phylum Chordata; class Mammalia; order Rodentia; family Aplodontiidae; genus Aplodontia; species Aplodontia rufa. Next base: position 26,128 of record PVKS010002763.1, read on the forward strand.
AGCTACCCTATCAAACAGTTATTGATACTGGGTAGTCTTGTCAATTTGGTCAGATTGATTTTAAGCTGGACTCAAAGGGTAAAGACCAAATGAAGATGCAAAGTCCAATATCTGTCTGGCTATAACTTCCCCGGGCAAATGCCCTATTAACTAACTCATAGGTAAATTCCAATCAATAGTTTCAAATTTCACATAACCTCAAAGGACATTAAATCTATTCATTTCTATTTTGCTTAGCATCCACAGTAGATGAAGCAAAATTTCAAAGCTTGGTTAAATGAATAGTAGTTGGTTGCAGAATCAACTCTATTATTTGGTAGAATTTATACAACTGGTTAAGTTCTGGAATTAATGGAATCATGTTTGTGTGGGAATTTGAAATGTTCTGAGTATCGGTTATGAATAGTTAAAATTACTTGAATAAAATATTCCATTGGATTGTATGTACAGCTTCTAAGACAAAAATTCTCCATCTACATAGCACCTGCTACTGCCTAATTATTGTTTTGCATTCATGCTCCCAAATCAAAACCTTGTCAGAAAAATAAGAACAAAGCTGGGCATTGTGGCATATACCTGTAATCCCAGTAACTCAGGAAGCTTAGACAAGAGGATCACAAGTTCAAGGCCAGCCTCATCAACTTCGCAAAATCCTAAATAACTTAGCGAGAACTTGTCTCAAATTTTTAAAAAGGTCTGTGGGTGTAATGCAGCAGAACACCACCCCTGGATTAAATCTCCAGTACCAAAAATTTAAAAAAAAAGAGCAAAGGGAACAAATAATATTTTGAGTTTTTAATTGGAAAAGAGTAAATTGGAATGACTGTGAATTAATTGCTTCTGAGGATTTCTGGAATTGCCATTTGTACATTTTGTTACTGCTAATATGAAGCCCAAAACTGACAACTGAAGATAACTGAGATTGTCTTAAGAAAGATTATGAAATTTCATTTTTATCCTTTCTTCTAGACTATTTAATGTGGTAGCAATTGATTCTGTTTTGCACAGTTCTCAGAGTAAAAATTATATATTAGTGGTCTGAGATCTGGAACCTCACCAAAGGGTTGAAAGAATAAAAACTAAAGAGCAATTCAGTGTGTCTTATGTCAAAGAAACACTGGAGGAAATGAGTAAAATAAAGAAAATGATTAGCAGCTCACACTCCAAAATATCAAGATTCAAAAGCTTGACAACAACATAGTCTGGCAGTAGAATGGGAAGGGCTATGATCTGTGAATTATAATCCTAGCTCTACCTCAGTCCTGCTGTGATATTAGGGCTAGGCTTTGTAACCTGTAAAATGGTGATGGTGAAGTGCTTGATCTATAAGGAACATTCCAACTTCAAATTCACTACTGTGACCCAAAATGGGTGACTAAACCAAATTATGAAGTAGGTAAAGTATCTGGCCTACAATCTCCCTATCAGTCTGGATTTCCCTCCTTTTAGCACTTTTCCCCATGACGTGTTTCCAATTACCAGGTCTTGTCTTAAGTGAATATTTTCTCTACTGAGGTAGTCAAACTGTCTGGTAATTAATGCAATGTAGTTGACTAACATTAAATATGTTAGCTGATAATTGCTAAATGAATGACCCTTTCTATAAGTAAGAGCATTTTAAACATAAATGGATTCTCAAAGACTAAAATATTATATCCCAAAAGACTGAAATTGTAATAAAGGAATGAGAGGAAACAGAGATAATCTTTAATACATAAATAATCATCTATTCTGTTCATCATAAAACTGTCCCGATTGATTTGATGAGAGTGAGAAATTCAAGGCAGAAAAAGTTGAAACAATTCCGTAGCACAGTGGTTATTAGCACAGACTTAAAACAAAGACATTTGGATTTAAGTCCCTGGTATATCATTTTATAGCTATTTGACTTTGGGCAGTTATAACCTTATCCAATTTAAAGTTTTCTTATTTGTTAAATAGAATCCATAATGCCTATGTCCCAGGATTATTTTAAAGAACGTAGTATATCTAGCACATAGTACATATGTAACAATTTCTATTTATTGTTATTATCATTATCTCTTTTCTAGGGATACCAGTTTAAAAATAAAATAATATTATTTCTACTCCCATAGAGACCTATAAAAGGTTTTACTGTTTTATAAAATGAATATGCAATATAATATCTGAGTATCAAATAATAACACTAGTTCAGTTTAGGAAAATCGGTCTGATTATTTTGTAGTAATGTTTAAATAATCAATTGAATACCACTTTAACTTGTGAAATCCATTCCTTCTTCTCCCTCATCAATGATGAATTCTTTCCCTGTCTTCAAAATTATCTGTGTTATTTAGATAATCTTTAAATAATGAAAATGGATTTAATAAAAGTGGGAAGGACTGACCCTAAGCTATGAATCAAATAAGCACAAATGAGAAACTAATACAAAACAGAAGCTCTCTGGATCGGTACATATCATGAGCCCTTGGATCTTGTAGTTTTTGAGACTACCCTCTATTTACTATGATAGTATTCATTTACTTTTGAAGTCTTTTATGTTATATTCAGATCTATAGTTTTTGCCCTAAATTTTCTAGGTGAAAAGTATCTTTATTCTTCTAGTTTTTCAGGCCCATCTGAGGTCATCTTTGACTTCTGAATTTCCAGAGTCTAACCACTTCTCAATACCTCCAACTCCTCCTCCTCCTTCTCCTTCTATTCTCAAAACTGTAGCCACAGGGATCCTAGGAAAACTTACAGGTTAGATCATACCATTTTTCTCAAAAATTTCCATATCTTCTGTCTTAGTGTAAGAGCCAATGTTTTACAATGGCCTATGCTCCCCATGCTCCTGGCCTGCTGGATATCTTGCTCCTCTCTAGACTTCCTGGGTTCTCTTCCACATCAGTGTTTACACTTGCTCCCGTCATGATCAGGAAAGTTATGCCCAGATTCACACATGTTTCTTTCCCCTCTTTAAGCACAGTTTTTACTCAGGTATCCTCTTCTTATAAAAGCTTCCTCTGTTCACCTTATTTAAAAATAGAAACCTCAAACTTGCTTTATTCTCTACTATTTTCCTGAAGTAAATTTTTTTCTAAAGTGAACTTTTAGAACTGAAAAAATTTTAGGCAATTATAAATAGTATACTCAATGATAATGTTCTTATAATAATGAATTATAAAATCCTTACTATGTGCAAGCACCATTTTAGTGACGATTATGCATTCTATTCATATAATTAACTCATTTAATCTTCACAATGAATCTGTAAAATAGATACTCTTCTGTCCACATTTCATATTTGATAAAGAAATTTTAGCCCAGAGAGGTTAATGATGGGGTTCAGGACACCCTACACCAGAATATGACACCTTGGCATTAAGGAAAACATCAGAAGCACATAGTTTCACTCTCCACTCCCATCATTCCTTAGTTCTTGAAATAGAACATAAAACTTAGAAAGAATTCTCTGACTCTCTACCCTGAAGGAGACCTTAAAACCTAACTGGCCCTGCCAATAAGACCCTTATGAGAAAATTGTCTCTGTAGCTATGTGGACTGCTTCATAGACAGTACTCTTTCCACCATCTGTCGGTTTGCCTAGATTGTATAGAAAGGAGGGCAGTAAGCCATCCCTTGAGAAAATGACAGAAGCAGCAAAGGACTTAAGCAATCTGAAGTGCCAGTGGGGTAACTCATTGTCAAGTCAGCATCAGGCTGTTACCAAGTTTGTTGCTTCTAAAAAGGAACAGATAAGATATTTATTTTTTATTTATTTTTTTAAAAAAGCAATCTTTATTTTGTTGTTCATGTGACTTTCATTCTTAGGACACTTTGTTTTGTACGTGGTGCTGGGGTTTGAACTTGCATACTCATGCATGCCAGGCATGTGCCGTAAAGTAACCACGGAGCCACTGCTCCAGCCGCCAGATTAGATATTTAAAAAGTGAAATTTATTTATTTGGAATTCAGAAATTCCAATTTGTATCACACCAGTTATTCAATAAACATGAATTCTCAAAAAAAAAAAAAGACCCTTACGTGAGAGGGGTCCACCCTGTGCTCAGAAAGAAAGAACGTCCTTTTATCTCTGAAAACACAGGTACTGAGATGAATCTGAACAATCAGACGTTGCCAAGTTCCCTCAGTTTAACACTAGCTCATTCTTTGTCCAATCATACTTTTTCATAGCTATTACCTGCTTCATCAAATAGTCCAAAAAATACACAGGCTTTCCTGTTTCTTTGATTCTTTACTTTTAAACACTCCCATTGTCACATAAAACTTATGCTAAATGTTTATATGCCTTTTTCTTGTTAATCTGTCTTTTGTTATATAGGCCTCAGCTATGAACCTAGTGATGGGAAAGATATTCTTTAGACATATTAAGAAACTTTCAAGACTACACTGAGAGTGCTCAGGAAATCAAAGTTTGAACCTGGAATTTATACTAAACTGGAATTTATAATCTAGGTTCTGTTTCTTTTTTCAAAATTTGGAAAATAAGATCTTCTTTGAAGGGAAGAGGCAAACGATTATAGATAATATATGCAAAGTATAAGGGTGTTATGGTTTAGATCATATATGTCCCATGAAGGTCCAGGTGTTGAAGGCTTGACTCACTCTCTCACTCTACCTCCTAGCTACTGTGAGGTGAACGGTTTTCCTACACCTTGTGTTCATCACCATGATTTTCTGCCTCACCACAGGTCCACAGGAAATGGGGCCAAACAACCATGGACTGCAACTTCTGAAACATTAGCCAAAACAAATCCCCCCCCGTGAGTCGATTTATCTCAAATATTTTATCATGGCTATGTAAAATAAAATGAAGAACAACAGCACAGTGTTTTAACCCTGCTTGCCAATACATGGAGGCAATAATTATGCTGCAACCACTGAAAATACAAAGTAAAATTTGGTACAAGGACTCTGAAAACACCTTTCTAAATAGAGTGCTTGCTATTCAACATCTCAATTTGTGTTTTGATTAGCAGCATCCTGTTAAAGGCCTTCAAAGCAGCACAAATGACAATTAGTCTTTTCTGTCTCTGGATGAAAAATTAATTGGAGTTTTGTCGTAGTTATTATTTTCTTAGCTTGGCTGCTATATTGTTCAAGTCTGCTTCAATGTACCCAAGGACTCACAATGCAGGCATATTTGTTTTTCAAATCAAAGGGGGAAGTCTTTATGAGCTACTCAGTATTTGTTTTATTTGCCCAAGACTCTAACCTTCTCTTCATTTAAGCTTGTAGAGTTCCAGTATGCAGAAATCTTTAAACCCCAGGCCTGCTGACTGGCGTGAGCTCTGTTCTGATATCACAGAAGAGCCAGCAATAAAACTCCATGCAGGCGCTCTGCAATGAAGTGGGTAGATTGATGTCCTTATTTGTATTCTAGTTCCCCAAAATACTATCACAGCATGTGCAACCATGTGGGAGTTTTACTGAATTTGTATTCTGGAAATAAACTAAAAGGTCAACATGCATGTATATTTATAATGGAACTTGTATTTGACAATCAATGAGGGGAAATGTTTCTTCCTTTCGAGCAACTTCTGAAACTTTTATGCAGAAAACTTGCAGTCAGACTTAGAAAACTCTTACAAATTACACTTCAGTATTTTCTCAGATGCTTAAGACAAAAGGTAGTCAATGTAATAGTCTATTGCCTTCACAATTTGAATACTAAGATTAAGATGCAATATCCAAGTAGTTAGCTTTTCATCCACATTAAAGGAGAAAATTTTATTGTGTAACTGGAGTAAAAAGCATTAAAAAGAATACTTCTTCTAAAATTATATTGTAATATAAATTCCTTGGACTGACAAATATTATTTAGTTTTATTTAATTATATTTAGTTGCGAATGGTGGGTGGAATATGTTAGTTCCATAGATTACAATAATTGTCAATCACCATTGTCAGAATAGAGACGACAGCTTTATACAATTTCTTTCTATAATTAAGAATTGGCAAAGTAGTCCTCAACCTCCAACTCCTAATTCTATCAACTTGGAACTTATTAGTCATGTTATCTTTGGAAAATTAGTTCTGAAAACATGTGTTTGCATGGCTCATGTAGATATCTAGAAAAATACAATTACAATAAAAATGTCATTTTGTAATATAAAACCAGAGTTGCTCTCTAAACATCCATTTCATTTTTCAAGCTACGTTGTCTGATGGGACCACTTCTTCAGAATCCACATCCTTTATGTCAAGTCATTCCTCCTGTGGCCAAACTCACTATCTGCACTTGACAGAGAGATGAAAATGCTGGGCACGCATCTTCTCTGCTTCTGATCACTGCACCATTCAGTTCACAGTGTCTGTTGCATCATCTTTCTTTCTCATTCAACCTACTCTTGTAACTCTTTAATAACTCACATTTATTTACATAAAGTTTAGCTTCAATTTTCTATATCCTCACAACATAGAACAGAATCCCTTACTGTAATTAATCACATAATCCTAGCCACACTCCCTCTTGCAGAAATATCTGATCACCTCCATGATTTGTGTCCTCTTGCAGAGCTTAACCACAGAAGTTGGCACTTCCTGTCCTGGCCTCAACCTCCTATTATTTATTTTTCCCTCAAATAGTATTCGTAGTACTCAATATAATCCACTATTTGCAAAGAGCACTCAGTAACTATCAGTTGGCTTATAGTAGGTTTTATTCTTTTTTATTAATACTTTAGCTACTTTTGGATTATAAATGTGTTTCTGGGTTTAAAATGGATTTTAATCTCGTACATTATTGCCTTGGAAATTTATTGGTGGGGTAAATTAACAACATATTAAGTTGTGTTTCTTTACTCCAGCAACAAACCCACAGAAGAAGAAATCAGGAAATCTCTCCCATTCACCATCACTTTTCCAAAAAAATGAAATACTTGGGCATTAACCTTACAAAGGATGTTAAGGACCTCTTCAAAGAAAACTATCAAACACTAAAAAAGAAATTACAGAAAACATGAGTAGATGGAAGAACATTCCATGCTCATGGTTAGGCAGAATCAGTATAATAAAGATGGCCATTCTACCCAAAGCCCTATACAGATTCAATGTAATCCCCATCAAGATCCCTATGGCATTCTTCACAGATATAGAAAAAACAATTCTCAAGTTCATATGGAATAACAGGAGACCCAGTCTGGCCAAAACATTACTCTATAGAAAGGAAGAAATAGGGGGTATCTCAATCCCTGTCCTGAAATTATACTACAGAGCTGTAGTAGCAAAAACAGCATGGTATTGGTATCAAAACAGAACCGAGACCAGTGGAACTGAATAGAAGACCCTGAGATAAACCCCCATATCCTTAACTATTTGATATTTGAAAAATATAGTGTGGAAGAAAGATAGCCTATTCAACAACTGGTGTTAGACAAACTGGACAGCCATAAGTAGACAACTGAAGCTGGATCCTTATCTTTTGCCCTGCACAAAAATTAAATCAAAATGGATCAAAGACCTGGATATTAAGCCTACAACTTTAAACTTACTAGAAAAAGAAGTCAGGTCAACACTACAGCATATAGGAGTCAGCAGCTACTTTCCTAGCAAAACTCCTATGGCTCATGCTGTAAAATCAAGAATAAATGAATGGGATGCAATTAAACTAAAAAGTTTCTGCACAGCTAAAGATCTAGTCAAGAGCATCAAGAGAGAACCTACAGAATGGGAGAAAACTTTTGCCTGCTACACCTCGGACAGAGGTCTAATATCCAGAATTTACAGGGAACTAAAGAAACTAAAGTCCAAACTCACAAATAATCCGATCAATAAATGAGCTAAAGGTCTCAAAAAGGAACTTCTCTCCAGTGGAAGTCCAGAAAGCCCATAAACATATGAGAAAATGCTCTACATCATTAGCTATAAGGGAAATGCAAATCAAAACTTCAATGAGATACCACCTCACTCCTGTTAGAGTGGCAAAAATGAAGAATACAAACAATGACAGATGCTGAAGGGGCTGTGGGAAAAGAGGAACACTGTTACACTGCTGGTGGGACTGCAAACTGTTTCAGCCACTATGGAAAGCAGTGTGGAGAATCCTCAAAAAGTTAAGGATGGAACCACTTTACGACCCAGCTATCCCACTCCTGGGTATTTTCCCAAAAGAGTTAGAATCAGCGTATTATAGTGATGTGGCTTCCTCAATGTTTATAGCAGCTCAATTTACTATAGCTAGACTATGGAACCAACCCAGATGCCCCTCACTTGACAAGTGGATACAAAAACTTTGGTACATATATACAATGGAATACACTCGGCCATTAGAGAAGATGATATTATGGCTTTTGATATGAAATGGATGGAGATAGAAAGAATTATGCTTAGTGAAGTATCCCAATCCCAGAGACTCAAGGGCCAAATGGTTTCTCTCATCTGTGGATGCTAGAATATACGGGGAAGAAGTAGGGTAGACGACTAACCTAACAATATTTCAAATTGAATGACCCTCAGAGTAATAGGGGGATGGCTCCCTAGGATACTTGGAGGTGTAGGCAGAGGGATGGGGAGTGGGGAGGGTGTATGAAGAACTCATAGGAGACTGGAGAGTGGGAATAGGGGGGAACCATCCCAGAAGCAGATGTCATTCCTCCACAAGATACCCATTTAACTCATGAGTTCTTCTGGGGGAAACTGCAACAGGTGAAACCCAAGGTGGTCATCCATGTTTTGGCATTACCCCTGGATAACAAAGTATATATACATTTATTACTGTTGGTTTAATAATGTTTTCCCCTCATTTGTATCTCTATATACTTCTAATAAAAAAAAACAAAAAAAAAACAACATATTAAGTTGCAGGAGAAAAATTAGAATTGGTGAATAGAAGGTAAAGATTAAAAGGTAACAGAAACTTAAAATAAAACAAGTATAATGTTTAACTTGCCTGTATGTGTAAATATAAACTACCATGGATGAGGGTTGGTGGGCTGAACAATGAGGTACAGGAGGAGACTAAGTATGAGATAAAGATAAATTAGAAAAAAGGATTTTTTGAGGTCATACCTGTCTTTAACGCATGTTATCCAGGCACAATGATACTTTATAGTAAGAACAATATGATAAGTTTGAAAATTTGTCACCCACTAAGAAGATTTGTTTATAGTGTAGCAAGAACACCTTATTGTATCAAATGATTGGATAATATTCACAACATAATAGTTGCAATAACTTTTTGATAATGTATCAATATATATATTGATTGTCCTAATTCTGTAGTTTCACTAAGTCATTCTGGAGAAATAAAAGAACTATTCATCCTAAATCAAATTGATAAAAATAACAAAAAACATCATGAGACTTTTTGCAAAAAGCATTTTCAATGATTAGATAATTTGGGTACATCATTATTATAATCCAATTAGGAGGCAGACTAATACAGTTTTTAAAAGAACAGACCTTGGCATCAAACTAACTGGAGTGGGAATCACTGTTCTGCCATTCATTAGCTCTGTGCCTTCGGGAGATTAATGACATATCTCTGGGTCTCTCCTTTCTCATAAGTTGCACATGTGCACATGGAGAAAGTTCCCAAAAGGAAACATGGGCAGGTTCCTGATGTACTCCTCAAAGTCACCACTTTCCACATGTCTTAGACTTCTGCTAACTTACATGAGCAAGTAAAAGCAGGACTGGTGCTCCTGAGGCTTCAAAGAAAAAGAAAGTACCCATTGTGAACATTGGCTTATGAGCAGTGTACACATTTGAGATCACATGCACATTCATTTGCACACATGCATGCATACCCAAACATACATGTCCAAAGCTGGGCCTTGGCCAAGTCTCACCTACCCAGAGATCTCGAAGCCCAATTCCTGACCTCCAATTGGAAGAACTAGACACAAGAATTTCCCTGGGTACTGGAAATTAGGTGGCAGAGGGGCAGCAAGGATGTGTACACTGCTAGTGGCAAGTTAGTGACAGGTATGTGAGGGGGCAGGAATGTGTGTGTGGGCACATAGCCAGCATCACCACCACACAGAGGTCTTCAGATTTTACAATAATAGAGAGAAAACTGACTTCAAGAAGTGTTATTTTCTAATTCAAACGAAGGCTATATGGGTTAATGGTGCCTCTGCCCTTAAGATTAAACCTAGAAATATGATACAAATCACACACATACGAGTGCATTCATGCACAAACACATACACACACACACACACACACACACACACACACACACACACACACGGAAGGGAAAAACCATAATACAAGAGAAGCAAGCAAATCAAGCACCAACTGGAAAAATGGACTCAGTCCAGCAGAACAATGGAAAATAAGGAGAAGGTGGAACTGGCAAAGTGGAGGCAGGATATAAGGAGCAAAGGGATGCTCTGAAAACTGTTGTGTCCTGCTGTTGCATTCCCCAACTGCCTGTGTCAAATCCCCATGCAGCTGCTTACTGTATGATGACCCCATGATGTTTACACTGCAAGTGCTTTACTTTCCTCATCTGAAAAATGGAGATTGTGACACTACATTTACCATCAGGTTTGTGTGCATGCATGCATTAAATTAATACATGTGAAGCACACAGTAATACTGAATGTTCAAGAAATGCTGTTATCATCAGTGTTATTCACAAATGGCTTGTTGGCAGACTCTCAAATCCATGGATTGCTCTCCATCAAAGCTAGTCCTCCTCCTCAGCTGATTTCCATGATGTGAGAAATAAGTAAAAGCATCACCATATCCCTTCCAAATCTGTACAAACTAGGGGTTTTTCAAGAAGGACCAGAGAGCAGTGGAGAATGACAGAGACTGACAGAAAACTGGTGTTAAAAAAACAAATAAATAAAATAAACTCCTTAGGTTTTCTTCTTTCCCATTTTCCAAGTCAGCAGGCAAAGGACATTCTCCAAAACCACAAAACCACTATCTAGGAATGTGGCCAGGTACAAAAAGGTGAGTACATGACATGCAATTAAGAGTTAAATTCAATATTATGAATGAGTAATTATTAATAACAGAATGAATTAAAGAAATTACCCATTCCACCTAACATTTTCATTAAAAAAACCAGTGTAAAATAATGTTCCTGAATTCTGCTCAGAAACATTTTCCAATGGCACTGTGATTAATTTTCCCAAACAAAATAAAGGTCTTTGTGAAGAAGTATATGTAGTAGTATTAATATATCCTAGACTAAACCTACAACAACATTTCCTGTTTCCTATTTAAGGGATCTGAAGCTACTATAAATAACACAAGAAGCTTCTAGAACGACTCCAAACTACAATAAAACTAAAATAGAATCACAAGATTATGAGTAATAAACAATTTTATCGGAACAAATGTGATGCACATCATAGCAAAAGTACCATGATATAGAAAATAATGAGAAGCACCACATATTTGATGGGGTCCTGCAGCAGCTGTCAGAGCAGCATAGGGTATCAATGCAAGCAACAGAGAAACCATGTTTAACTAGTCACCAGGCCTAATGTTCCTCTAGAAGCTATGGCTGGCACTTTAGGTAGCATCTTTAATGACTATTCAAATGAAGGTAGAATGATGATTAGTTATATCCTTTCTTATTTTTAAGTTCCAAATATGAAAGCAATCTGACATAAATTCCTTTACCTTGCAGACTGAGCAACAATCTGTCATTATAATATACTCCTATAAATCACGTGGAAGTGCGTGACAGAAACAGCATGGCCTCTAATTTTGTTGCACTCTCTCTCTCTCTCTCTCGCTCTCTCTCTCTCTCTCTCTCTCAGAGTGTGGGGTGGGGAGAAACAGGGCTGATACCTACCTTATAAGATCCTAAGTAAAAGTGATGAATATTTTAAGTGCTCAGTAATATATTTTTCCTCTAGAAATATAGTTTCATAGACTAGCAAAATGTCTAGCACAGAGTACTTATTCAATAAATATTTGTACAAAAAGAGAAGGATATAAAAAGCAGAGAAGGATATAAAAAGCAGGGTAGAAAAATTTAAATAAAGGAAGATGAAGAAGGAAATGACAACTCCAAAATGTTTCAAACTGCATTAGCTTCAGAAAGTAAGTGATCAATGGCAGAGCTGTAACTGAAGTCTACATATCCTAGCTCTTACATGCTTTGTAATCCTTGATTGAATGTTTGTGAATTACATCCTATCTGATCCTTTTCCAAAAGCCTTTCAACTGTTTGAGGAGGTATGAGGGTAAGATACCATATGTCAATTCTAATTGTTTCCATTAGGCAGTCATATTGGGTTGATTTCAAATCCACAGAAAACTGAACAATTTCTGACTCTTCAATTAATTTCCTCCATTTCAATTCTTATAATTAAACTTTCTGAATGCACAGACTTCAGTCTCTTGGGTGAGAAACATCTCTATATTTAAGTGAGGTACTTCACCAATCTGCCTGTATCCTCAACTTCATTGTTTGCCACTAAAAATAATGTTATTCCCAATCAGCGTGTCTCCTTAATGTGCTGAACACTTGGAGTTACTGATATGGGTTACAGAGTCATTTACAAAAGTGAATATTGAAAAAAGAATGAATGTCACAAGTCATTTGCTTCCATTATTCTAATGGCTTTTAAAACAATGAAATTATTTTTGATCAATGTATATTGAAAGTTTGTACAGTTTAGAAGCCATTTGATCTTCACATACTCTATATTTTAACATTTAATAATGTGACAGTCTTGAAATGGCACATTGTCAAGTTGAAAATCATTTTAGAAATTCTGAGGTACTGAACTAAGTATAGGGTAGAACATATACAATTATCTTTAGAATTATAGGGCAATGTTGGATCTCAAGGACTTAGATGACAATATCATGATCATATGACACATATAACTTTCATATTACTTTTCTTAAAGTGCAAACTTTTCATAAAATGTATTTCATTCAAGCCAAAAGTTTGCAATTGAGACTAAATTGTTTAAAAAGAGTAAAATCCTATAATCTAATTCCTTAATATTTAGTCATCCTACATGATTCAAGTCTTATTTTTATCTGTGTGTCTGTTTCTTCAAAGTGAGACTTTCTAACACATATATCACTTTTTATGAATCCAGAAATGAAACTTCCTGAGGTTGCTAGGAAAGGGACAAAATACCTTCTTCTATGAAGCAAGGCAAAATATGAGGATAACCTGTAAAAATAAAAGATCAAATTAGAGAATAATAAAGACAAATTCAGATATCAGTAAGAATGATGAAAAATTGAATTAGAAAATAATAAGATCTGGGCTAGAGCAGTGGCTCAGTGGTCACCGTGTTTGCCTGGCATGCATGAGGATGCAAGTTTGAACCCTGGCTCCACATACAAAACTAAGTGTCAGAGCAACGAGGGCCACATGAAAAATTAAATAAAATTGATTTTCTCTCTCCCTCCCTCCCGCCTCTCTGTCTCTCTTTCTCTCTCTCTCTCCTTCTCTCTCTGTTTTAAAAAAAAAAGAAAGAAAAGATGTTGAAGTAAGTTAGAAAAAGTATAATAACAAACTACTGCTGAGCTACAAGTTGTTCCTATGAATTTCTCATTCTGAACCCTGTGCATTACATATGCTATGCATCTGTGTATCCCTCAACCTCCTCACACATTTGAGAAGTCAAAACATTTGATCATGGTAAAATTGATGATCAGCTATTCTTCTCTTGCCTACAATTCCTTTATTTTTAAACCAACACCGTAGTACAGACAGTCCTCAGCTTAAAAATCATAGAACTTACATTTTTGTCAACTTTATGAAGGTGAGAAAGTGAGAATGAAGGAGAATCCTTATGTCTGATTTTGGATTTTGATGATGTCCTTGACATGCAGTCCAATTCTTTGATGGTGGGTGGCAGTAAAAACAAGCAGCTCCTAGTCAGTTGTGAATGTAAACAAGAGATGATCCACAGTGTACTGTTTTGCTAAGCTATGATGTTTGCTAAGCTGGGTATACTTAGTGCATTTCAGTTTGCAATATTTTTAATTTACAGTAGGTTTATTGAGATTCAACACCATCTTAAATTGAAGATTCTCTGTATAAGTACCCCCCACATTTATAGTCACCCCACATTAGGATGAACTACTTTTGATAGGTATTTGTCATTTATGACACAGACTTTCAATATTTCTCTCCAATCGTGTCACTCAATCTAACCGTGTCTTTTCTTTGTTAAACTCGTGCTTGTAAAGCCCTGAGACCTAGATGCTGTTGATTCAGTTATCATAACAAACTATCCTAACCAACATACTACTGAGAAACATTTCTCACTGAGCACTCCCAAGAACAGTGTGTTCATTTATTCATTCATATTGTCTCTGAATCTAAATCCTAGATCAATCATTTCCTCTTGTCTTCATAGACCATTGCTCATTTAAAAATCATGCGTACAACCCCTGAAACTTTTCTTCTTTCACATGGCCTAGAATCAACCTAGACGCCTTTAATGTTTAAGGTTATGATTAATTCATCAGCCTATCCATTAGTTGCCTCACTATCTCATCTCAAAAGTCTTAACACTAATTCGGGCCCACATTCCATAAGCACATATGCGAATTTTTATAACCTGGATTAGTTTCTCCTCTAAAATATGATATCCCCTCATCGCACCTCTTGAACATAGCCCTTTATCCTTCACTTTTGCTCCATTCTCATTCCCCATTTCATCAATTCTCCAGCCTTATCAGGTTCCACAAGATACTGACCCTTCTACTTCATAACTTTTTACCATGATGATTATTAATCCTATTTTTTATCATAGTAGTTTTAAACCTAATGATTCTACACCCTTTTATCAGTATTCTTAGTGTCTTCTCTTTACTTTCCTACATTCAATAAAATCTGACTTTGTATGAGCAAAAATGTATGCTTTCTTGGCCACTTCTCAACTGGGGAGACTAAACAATTGAACTGTATATTTGTGTTCATGAATGTCCACAGAGTATCCCTATACTCCCTGAAAACAATAACAGTTTTTAACTCCCTCTCTCATTCTTTTTTTAAGAGAGAGAGAGAGGTAGAGAGTGAAAGAGTGAATCAATTTTTATTTTTTCATCTGGACTTTGTTTCTCCAACACTTGGTTGTATATGTAGTGCTTGAGTTTGAATCAGGGTCCTCATGCATCCCAGGCAAGCACTTTAACCACTGAGTCACCCTTGGAGCCCATCCCTCTCTCATTCCTCCCAAAAGTTCCCTGTTACCCTGAAACCTCCATTTTACCCATTCTTACCTAATTTCTTTTTCATAGAAATGATAATAATGTAACACTTTTGAATTCCCAACCACAAGACCTGCAAAGCTACAAGCCTCAAGACTGATTCTTTTCCGTCTTCTCTGACTTTCTTGATTCTATCCACTCTTCCTTGTATCTCCAAACTCCTTTTCTAATTTTTCTCATTTAATAATGGTAATGATCCTTCCTTAGTTTATGACTACCTAATCACTAAAATTATACATTAGAATACCACAAAATATACTTTCATTATGTTCAATGATGACTTACTATCTCAAGTTCCTCAACCATGAGTATTCATTTAGATTGCATTCTTGGTTCACAATTTCTCTTCTTGTTCTCCACACTCATCCTGAGTGATAACATGCACTTTATGACCTCTACTATTTATAGAGACTATGTATTAGCCTATAAAATAGACATTACTCTTAAGCAACTATTATACCTAGCTGCTTACTATATATCTTACTACAAATGTAAATGTCTCACAGGAATCTCATACATAACCTTCCCAAACTAAAATTTTATAGTAAACCAAGGATGACCAAAGAAACAAGGACTAGGACTGGAGCAGTGGTTTAGCAGTAGAGCACTTGCCTGGCATGCACAAGGACCCAGGTTCAAACCCCAGCACCACATACACATCTAAGTGTTAGAAACACACACACACACACACACACACACACACACATAATAAACTTGATTCACTCTTTCTTTATCAAAAAAAGAAAGAAAGAAAAAGAAAAGAAACAAGGAATAGAACATAGGAGGCACAAGAAATTTCCAGGCTGGTGATCAAAAATGTGTGCAGGATGAATCCATGTGATGGACAAGAACAGCATCATTCCCATTTGAAAAAGGAAAACAGAGACCCCAGAAGGTCTCCAAGATTAAAACAAATCTAGTATTATACTGTGTTCAAAGAAACGTGCAAGAGTTCTCCGTAAATAACATAGAGATTAATTAACAACAGCTATATAGAATATATAAAAAAGACAATATTAATCTAAATGCTACAAAAAAAAGAATTGTAATCATAGAGCAATTCTTGAGTCATATAGGAATAATGAATACATTACAAAAGTAAAAATATTTAATGCTGAAATAAGTTAAAATTGTAATATGGTTATGTTGAAAAATGATAAGAGGAACAGGATATTAGCAAATAACATAAAACTGAAAAAAAATCAAGAAATAGGAGTTTTAAAAGAAGATATAATTGGAATAACCAGTCAACTAAACTAACCAATCAACTGTGGACGTGATTACTTCAAAAGAGAGACATCAGGAAAAGAGGATGGGGAAGATGACTGCTATTTTAAAATATTAGCCTGTGAGCACTATTTTACTTTTTCAATAATGTATATGTACTATTTTGATAAAATTGAAAATATTAATAGAAACTTTAAAGTATATGTATCTTATTTTGTCTAAGTGCTAGAGGTGTAACATACAAATCATTGACACATAGGAAAAAATAAACTACTAGAAAAGGAAAGGAGTGGTTGCTAAATAGAAGATGTAGTGGTTTATATAAGTGATAAAGTGGTTGGTACACTGGATAATTAGAAAAACTAGGAGACATTAAACAGAATAAAGCTGACATAAGAAATAGTTGCTAAACCTTTTGAATATAGATACCATGTATAATTTGCTTTAGCTACAGTAGTCTGAAATTATTATGGAAAGAAATCCTTCAGCAAAATGTATAATAATCTAATGAGAGAACATTTAGAGCAAATTTAATGATGGTGATAAAATCCATAGAATATTAAATGACAACTTACTTTCTAAGAATGTCCTAAAAGTGTGGGGATGAAGGATAAACTATATGCCACATAAAATACCCATTTAAGCTGAATTTAACTAGGAATCCTACATTTTTGTTTCCTAAAGTAGACAACCCAAGAATTATTGTTAAAGATCAGATGAATAAATACAAATGCAAACATAGCTCAAGATTTCTAATTCATTTCAGAACCTGAAATTAAAAAGCAAAGTAACATAAGTTTTTTTTTTCTTTAATTCATTCAACATAGTCTTACATATAGGAAGTAATTGTTGCCACCCATTCATGAACACATGGATATTGACAAAGCAAGCCAAGGCTGATACCAGTTCATGATCTCCCCACTTTGAGTTGCTCCCATCCCATGTTTTCCTTAATTTACCCCCATGTTAGTTGGGCTTCTCATGGAAATTGAAGATTGCCCACTGGGTTGATAACCCCCCTACTCCCTCTCTCCAGCTGCCATCATATCCCTCCTACTCCTACCCCTTTCTCTGCCCCTCTCCTTTCATCCTCCAGCAAAATAGGCAAGGTTCCCACTGCTCTTGTAAAAATTCACCCATGTTGAGGTTATTATTAGCTTAGCCAACTTTCAGTATGTTTCTGATTGTATTCTAGCTTCCACATATGAGAGAAAACATTCGGCCCTTGAAACTCTGAGGCTGGGATATTTAACTCAGCATAATTTTTCCGCCTCCATCCATTTGGCTGCAAATGTCATGATATCATTCTCTCTAATAGCAGAGTAGAATTCCATGGTACCACAGTTTTTTAATCCATTCATTCAGTGAAGGGTATTTGTGTTGGTTCCATAGTTTAGCTATAATAAACTGAACTGCTATAAACATTGATGAAGCTGTGTCTCTGTAGTATGCCAATTCTAGCTCTTTAAGGAAAATACCCAGAAGAGGGATAGCTGGGTCTTAAGGTGGTTCCAGACCCAGTTGTTTAAGGACTCTTCACACTGCTTTCGAGATGGCTGTAAAAGCTTGCAGTCCCACCCACAGTGTGAAAGTGTTCCTCTCTTCCCACAATCTCTCCAGCATCTGTCATTGTTCATATTCTTCATTTTTGCCACTCTGACAGGAGTGAGGTTGAATCTCAATGAAGTTTTGATTTGCATTTCTCTGATTGCTAGTGATGTAGAGCATTTTCTCATATATTTATAGGTTTTTTGGACTTCCTTCATTGAGAAATTTATTTTGCTCCTTAGCCATTTATTGATTGGATTGTTTGTGGTTTTGGTGTTCAGTTTATTGAGTTCTTTGTGTATTATGGATAATAGCCCTCTGTCTGAGGTGTAGCAGGCAAAGATTTTTCTCCCATTCTGTAGGTTCTTTCTTGACACTCTTGACTAATTCTTTAGCTGTGCAGAAGCTTTTCAGTCTAATGGCATCCCATTCATTTATTCTTGGCTTTAATTCTTGTGCTATGGGAGTCTTGTTAAGGAAGGTGGTGCCAACACATATGTCATGGAGTGTTGATCCTATTTTTTTCTTCAAGCAATTGTATAATTACTGGTTTAATTTCCAGTTACTTGAACCATTTTGCTTTGATTCTTAAGCTTCTTAAGCACAGTGAGAGTAAGGATCTGCATATGGGTATCCAATTTGTCCAGCACCATTTGGTGAACAGGCTGTCCCTTTTCCACACTATGTTTTTGTCCCCTTTATCAAATATCAGATGGTTAAATATTTGAGGGTTTGTCTCAGTATCTTCTGTTCTGTTCCATTGGTCTTCATTTCTGTTTTAATACCAATACATCACTGTTTAAAAGTCTGAAGTCCAAATCCTGATATAAAAGATTCCCTATCCTTTATGAATAAAAATAATTGTTTTCATAAAATAAACCATGCTAGCTTCTCTAACTGTATAAATACTATCACGAGACTATGCTTTTTATCCATATTCAAAGGAACTAGCCATCCCCCTGATAGGTATAAATTCCTAGCCAAGCACTTTAGAAAACAGGGAGAAATCTATTATTCCCAAACAAATTAGACTCTAAACAGTGATAGATAAATTATGGCCCACTGCCCTGTTTTGTAAATAAAGTTTTATTAGAACACAGTTATCTCTATCCTTGTTTTTCTTTCTCTGTGGTTGCTTTCACACTACAAGGGCAGAATTAAATAATTGTGACAAAGACCTGTTGATGCACAAAACCTAAAAAATAGTTACTAACTGATCCCTCACAGAAAACATTTGACAACTGCTATTCTAAAAATGACCTTGACCAGCAGGGCACAGCACAATTAGGCATTCAGAAGTTATAAATCCTAACACTACCACCAGAGTCAAAATTTCAACATGAATTCAAATCAGACCAAGAAGACTTAGTTAAGCAGTAATTACTAAACACCATCTCCTGGCTGAAGGTAGTTAATATTTGATCATTTTTCTTCAAACATGTTTTTCTCTTATTGTTAACATCTATCATTCAAGTGTTAGATTTTTTTATTCAAAATATAATTAACTGGATCTTATGTGTTCCCTTCAAACCTTTAATTCATTTTGTTTGGGAAAGAACCTGTCTGTTGAATTTATGCTCAAGTCACTTTCACCTAGCAATAGTAGCTGATGCATAAATATGGATATATGGTCTTAGAATGGAAATGAGAGGTAAGATTCAGGGGAATAACTTCATAAATTTAACATATTTCAGTAACAGTATCATATTATATCAAAGTTATAATTTATATTTTTAGCTGTTTAGTCAATTGAACTTTTCTGAAAAAATTCAAGCTTGGAACTAAAAGTTATGCTACTGCTTATAGGATGAAAATTACTCATCTTTTTAAAAATAATGTTTAAGAAGTCTGTTCATTAAAATGTCATAGGTAATAAAATCTGTTTTCTACCAAGTAACACAGATGCAGATGCTTTTTAAATTTTTCTATACAATAAAAATGGATTTCTTTTTTTAACATATATTTATCCTGGGCTTACTTTTTCATTAAAATATGCTGAGAGAACATGTTAGGTTTAAAACTAACTTCTTTAAGTTAAATAGTTTAGTCACTTAAAATTATTGTATGGAGACAAAAACTTTTTGAAAAAAAATCTAACTTTTCTCCCTGTGCAAAAATGTACTTGCCAAAAATGTATTAATATTAAAAGCATAAGTGTTTCAACTAAACCTGTATTAAAGTGTTAATGTTTTATTTGTTTAAAAACCTTTCTTAAGATGTAATAAACAGCGTAATTAACCCAAGGTGTGCAATTCAATGTCCTTGACTGTATTCTCAGGGTAATACACTCATTACTACAATTTAATTTGAGAAAATTTCGCCCACCTCCCCACAAAATCCATACTCACAAGCCCATTTGCATTCATTCTTTGCTCCTCTCCAGTCCCTGCCTTAGGCAACCACTAATGTACTTTCTAGCTATATATTTGTTTGGTCTTGACATTTTAAATAAATGGAAATGCATAATATATTTCCTTTTTTGTCTCTTAGCAAATTTTGTCCATTTTATAGCATGTATTAGTTTCTTGTTTTTCTTTTCTTTTTTCTTTTTTTGCTGAAAAATATCCTACTGTAAGGTTATAACACATTTTATTTTTCAACTCAACAGTGAGTGCATATTTGGATGTTTTCACTTTTGGCTATTGTGATTAATGATGCAGTCACATTCAAATACAGATCTTTGTATGAATTTTGTATGTGTTTCATTTCTCTGGCATAGATATTTAAAAATGGAATTGTTAGGTCATATGGTAACTATGTGATTAACATTTGGAGGAAAGGTCAGACTGTTTTCCAAAGTGGTAGCACTATTATTTTAAATTATCTACAGCAATACATGAGGGTTCCACATTCTCCACAATACTTGTA
The DNA here is from genome assembly GCA_004027875.1 of Aplodontia rufa. Lineage (NCBI taxonomy): Eukaryota > Metazoa > Chordata > Mammalia > Rodentia > Aplodontiidae > Aplodontia > Aplodontia rufa. The sequence goes on from PVKS010002763.1 coordinate 46,911, forward strand.
TGCCTGTTTTGTTATAAACATCTTTGAAAATGAAGCAATATATCTTGCATTTTGATGTGCATTTCTCTAAAGATTAATGATGCTGCATAGAGTCTCAAATATTTAATAGACATTTGTGTATGTTCTTTGGAAAAATTTTTATTCAGACACTATGCCCATTTTTTACTTGGGTTATTGACTTTTCTTGAGTTATAATACAAGTCTTTTATCAGATATAGCTTTGCTTTGTCTGTGCGCCTTTGGTGCTCCATTTAAGAAATAATTGCCTGATACAAAGCCATGAATATTTACTCATGTTTTTTCTTCTAAGTATTTGATAGTTTTATTTATTGCATTTAATTCTATAATGTACTTTATTCTTTGTGTGTGGTGAGCTAGAAGTCCAACTTCATTCTTCTGCATGTATACATCCAGATTTACAGCACTATTTGCTTAATAATTATATTCTTTTCCATTGAATTGTCCTGAAACCCTTGCCAAAAATCAATTCACCATAAATAGGAGGATTTATTGCTGTGATCATTGAATTTCTTTATATGTCTTTACCACAATGTCTTGATTACTTTGGTTTTGCACTAAGTTTTGAAATCAGGAAGTATGAATACTTCTTTGTTAAGTTTTAACATCGTTTTTCCTCTTCTAGGTTCTCCTTCAGTTTAATAAGGAGTGGTGGTGAGTAGGTTGAATGAGATTGTTAAAGTTTGCATAAGTGTTCCCCAACGGTCCATGTTAAAGGCTTAGTTTCTGTTGCGGTGCTATTGGGAGATGCAAGAGCCTTTGAGAGGTGGGGACCCAGTGAGAAGAGGATAGGTCATTTGGGGATGTACACCCTTGAAGGGGATATTGGGACCCTGGCCCCTCCTCTTTCTCATTGTTTCACTTCCCACCTTCCATGATGTGAGCAGCATCCTCCACACACACTCCCACCATGATATCCTTACGACCTTGTCACAGGCCCAAAGGCAGTGGAACAGATGATCATCCACTGAAACCCCTATAACTATGAGTCAAAATAAACTTTGCCCCCTAATAAATTGATTATCTCAGGGTTTTATCCTAGTAAAGGAAAGCTGACTAACAGAGACCCAATCCTCTCGATGCCCCTACCTGTAACGGTAACGTAGGGGTGGGAATGTTGAGAAATGGCAGCCATCTATCTCATCCAGCAGTAAAATGTAGCACCTGATTGGTAGCTAGAGGAAAAGGAAATCTTTACCGTGGCTATAGCTACCTGGGATATAGCTTAAGCGTCACAGAGCTGTGGTGAGGGTGAAGAGTAATATGAGGGAGTGAAAATCAAACTACTTCCTTTCCAATTGAGATGTAGTAGATTTTCTTGAATGTTTTTCTTCATTCTCTTGTACCTCAGGAAAATTTAAAGGCTTTGTTTGTTTATTTGTTTAATTTTACCATTAAGTTATTGTTTCCTAATGAGTCCTGCTAAGTTCCTTACTTAACCTTTCTAGAAGTCCCTGTCTTGCTTATCATAAACTTTTAAAAATCTACTTATTATAACACCACTCTAAGTTGAAGAGTAGCAGATTTTTTTTCCATTTTTCAAATAAGGTGAGAGGTTAAATATAGAAATGGAAACTGTACACCTGAAAATATAACATATGTCTCCCAATCAAATGATTTTATCTGTATAAACTGCCTCAGAGTTATAATAAGTCTGAAGAAAAAGTTAAGACTTAAATTGTCTTCTAAAATACACAGATACCATGATCCTGTCTCGTTGTTTGCCATGTCAGTCCTCAGCAGGCTTGCAAAGACAGCCAGCCTCACTAGGTAGAAATCTTGCCAAATGTTAATAACATTAGTAAGTTCTTCTACTTAATTATCTTTAGTAATAATCCTCCTTCATCATCATCATCATCACCATCATACCAGAAAAAGATAACTCGGTGGTAACAGACTAAATTAAAAATGGAGGTAGACTTTCAAGTAATTTTCTGTTGGTTCACATTACACAAATTAAAGAGAACAATGATAGAAAAACACTCGTGCATAAAATAGCTAACTTGTAAGAAAAACTGCCAGTTAGATTAAAAAACTATGCATAGGGTCAACACACCGTAAAATTGTGATGTAGGCCATTTTTATCTCCTCTGCACTTTTCCTTATCCTGGCAACAATTTCATTTTCCAGCTGCAAGTGTCTGCTGGGTTTGGGTTCTTCTTAATTATTTTAAAACCTGCTTTATTGTCATTCCAATTTTAATGTGATACCCACTCAAATTGTCTGCATCTTTACTTAGGTTGGAATTAAAGACTATACTTTCACCTGTGTAATTTGGGGCATTCTCATGGGATTAAAAAGAGATTTTTTCAATGTAGTGAGATTGTCTTCCTTTCTACTCAGACTTCACATGTGGGTGGTTTCTATTTTATATACAAGCACAGATTGTTCTACAAGAAAGGCACCATTTCAACCTGTATAACTAACTAATTCTCGGGAATGTATGGCTTCAACCCCTCAATCAGTCATTGTGACAGCACTTCACAGCAATACAACAGAAGAGATTGAAGACAAAGACAACTGGTCTGCCCACAAGTCAAATGTGATTATAACTCTGCACTTCAGTGTTTAGATTACAGGGCAGTGTGTAGGATCAGATGAGCTATTCATTGTTCTTGTTCTTCATTATCTGGGAAAAGCCTAGAAGAATACATTATATTATACTTTACTTCCATTGAAAATTAAAGTTGAAGAACAGAAATGAAATTAAACAGTTGAAATTTGGACACCCCTCACTTGATTTGCAATTAAATATCAGAGACCATGGCATGAAGCCTTAGGTTCAATCCCTAGTACCACAAAGAGGGGGATGGGGAGACCTATCACCATTTTGTATTAGTTACTTAAATATAAGATCTAGCTTACAATTTGGGAATGGGGACAATTTTAGTGCCTCTAATTTTGTTTCCATTTTCTGTCTAATTCAGTATGAGATTTGGAAGCTATCTTCTCTTAAGTTGAATCTTCCAGAGAAAGAATAACAAAATGATAAAAAGGGATTCTGTTTGAACCCTACCTACTGATTATGTAAGAGTTCTAGAAAAGATAATACAAAGTCAGTGGAGGACAGAAATGGAAATCTTAATGTCCTCTAATACACTTGTCCCATTCACCAGAAGTAACTGTCACCAAAAGAGGTGTTTTTAGAAAGCATGGTGATCTTTAGAGCTCAGATAATCTTTTTATCATAAAAGTACTAAAAATATTTTATGATGGTAGCTTAGGAATAATTAATTGACCACATATTTTATACAACTATTTGGTTTTAAAAAGTAATAGTAATAAATTAATAATGTGACATTTTGCATGTCTTAATAACTTTAAGTTATTTAAACTTTATTCCTTTTTATCAGTAATTAATCAAATACCATTTATTTTGCTCAAAACTCAAAAGCCTGAGTTGTGTTGGTTTTTCCATTGCTTCTAATACCTTAGCAAGTCCTGACAGTTCCACATTTAAAAATTGTCCTAAATCAGGGCTGGAGTGATTGCTCATGGTTATGGCGCATGCCTGGCTTGCACACGGACACTGGTTCAAACCCCAGCACCATTTACATGGCAAGGTGTCAGGGCAGAAGGGCCCACATAGAAGACTAAATAAAATTAATTCTCTCTGTCTCTCTCTTTCTCACTGTCCCTCTCTCTTTAAAAAAAAAAAAAAAAAAGAAAGAAAGAAAAAAAGAAATATCCCAAATCCAGCAAGTGATTTGGGATAATTCATCACCCAGTCACCTTCAAAAGTGCTAGGTTATTCCAGAGGCTTCCTATTCCTTCCCTTGCTTCCACACTTTCTTTATACTTAAGGCAATTTTCCACAAAGTAGCCACAGTGAATATTTTAAAACAAAAATTATATAATTTCCTTTCTCAAAAGCTACCAATGTCCTTCCTTCCCTCAACTTATTAAGAAGAAATTACCGGCTTTGTCCCCTTCCCCCACTCTGGGGGAAGTCTGCTCTTTTCCCTATGCTTTACTTTCTATGCTTTCTATAATAAAACTTGTCTACTTCCCTTAAAAAAAAAAAAAAAGAAGAAGAAGAAATTACAAGCTCCTAATCAGGAACTGAATATCTTACATAATGTAACCCCAAGCACTCATTCTATCAAGCCACACTGGCTTCTTACTCCCCTTTGACCATGACCTTTACACTAACAAAGTAATATTAAAGCTTTACAACCTAAATAACACAATAATTTTGTGTTGAGTGTCATATGATATTGATCCCTTCATAATATTCCCTTTGAAAAATATCAAGTAGTATCCCTTCAGGAATGAGTGACAGATAGATATTAGTATTGGCTCATGTTGTGTGTGTATATGTGTATACATATACTCATACAGCCTTAATATATATATATAGTTATTCTGTATATATATATATACATATATATATATATATATATTTAGAGAGAGAGAGAGAGAGAGCATGAGCCAATCCCAATATACATGTATGAATATGCACATGGAGAAAGATATGTACAAATACACAGTGCCAATATGCATACAGTGAGTGTGTGCATGTGTGTGTGTGTGTGTGTGTTGAAGGAAGATACAGAGAAAGGAGAGACATAAACAGAGACAGAGAAATGGGGTATAAAAGGTATAGGCAGCTCAAGCAATTATAGAGACTTAGAAATCTCTTGATTCATGTGCAAGATGGAGATCCAGTAAATCCAGTGGCATACTTTGATGACCTGAGAGCCAGAGGCTAGGGTATAGATAGTAGTCTACCTTAAGTCCTGAGAACCAGGACCACTGAATGTAAGAAAAGTTCAATGTTCCACTTTATATAATCAGGAATCTAGCAGGCAGCAAATCCTCTCTTCCTCCACTCTTTTATTCTATGCAAACTTTCTATGATTTCAATGATGCCCACCCACAATGGGGAGGGCCATCTCATTTATTCTGTTCTCCAATTTAAATGCTAATTTATCCTAGAAACTTTCAATAAAAATGATTTATCAAGTATGTGGGCATCCCATGTCCCCATGAAGTTGATACACAAGATTATCCATCACATAACATATGAAAATATAAATGAGAATCTTATATATATATATGAAATCATCAAATAGGAACACAAAATATTATGAAATCAAATTGTATGTACATTTATTCAAACTCATCGACATCCCATTGAATCATAATTTTTCCAGAATGATTCAGTGTGTAACTTCATAACTGATCAGTTGAAGAACAAACATCCAAACTAAGTGATTTTGTTAAAAAAAAGTTATCTAAAACCAATAATCAGATTTTTTAAGTTTTTACCTTAATAAGCAATAAGATGCTTAACATAAAATATGAATGTTCACTTTATTCTTACATTGAAGAAAGAACTTAAGATATTTTGAAAATACCTTAATCATACATTATCTATTTGAACAAATTTGAAGTACAATGGGACTTCCATCCATAGAAAAATGATTCTTCTATAAATATTAAACAGAAGGTACATAAAGTCTACATGTTAAGTGTGAATAGTGTTTTAAACAGATTTTAAATAGTAGTTTTTTACAAGTGGACTTTTTATCAAAACAGTAAAATCTCTTTGTGTATGTTTCTAACATGCTACCTGAGCATGATAATTCTGTTTCCATTCATGGTAGGTGTAGGTATGATGCCATTATGTAATTTGCATGTATGAATATGTCACAATGAAATCCACCATATGTATAGTTAAAATGCACTAATAAAAAGATTAAAATGGTTACATTGATTTGAAATAAATATTTAGTTAAATTTTTTAGTGTACAGTATTAGAAAGAACTATAATTCTAGAACTGATAAGATTTGGGGAGATTTAGTGACACTCAATCCAGCTTAAAATAAAGTTGCTGTCCTGTCCTTTCCTGAAGCTTATGTCTCTGACAGCAAACATAATTAAAGCTATAGAGAGAGAAATCACCAGTTGTTCTGAATCAGTGAAACTTGTCAACAAAGAAAATAATGCAGAGCTTTTTCTACTCCAAGTACTGATTCCACCCATACTCTCCCTTCTTTCTCTGTCATTCTTAATAGCAGATAAAAATAAAGAACAAGTATGAATCAATAACAAAGACTAGAAAAAGGGAGAGAATATAGGGAAATTTTGATGTATTATAGCTCACATACATGCAACTATCCAACATACATAACATTCTGCACAGCTCTGAGTTGCTGACACATGTTTCACTCTTCAACTCAACTGTACAGTTTCTCTATCTCACTCCTTCCTGTAAACTGAATGTCAGTTCAGATACCAGAAATGGTAGGATTGATAGTTCAACACTTGCTCCTTACTAAAGTCACAGAATTTTTTGATAGATTTCATCTTTCTTGGCCTTACTGATAATAGAGGTAGAAGAGATAACAGAGGGAGAAGAGAGGTACAATGAGAAAATTTTTAATAGCTATTAATTTTTTTAAAGAGAGAGGGACAATGAATGAGAGAGAGAGAGAAGGAGAAAATAAGTTGTTTTTTATTTAGTTTTCATTTGGACTTCACTGCTCCAACATCTCATTGTGTATGTGGTACTGAGGTTCAAACCCACAGACTCACGCATGCAAGGCAAATGCCATAACCGATGAGCCACCGCTCCAGCCCCCTTTAATTTCTATTATTATGAACCAATATGCCTTCAACCAAGAATGTCCTAAAGGGTCATTTTGAATCAAATCCTCTCTTGTTTCCAATTCATTCACATTATCCTTCTGTGTTCCAGAGATATGATGTCTTTATAAGAATTAAAAAAAAATTATCACAGATTCCAAGTGTTGCTGCTCTTCAACATGTAGTAATATGCATGTTTGGGAAAGCTAAGAAATTGGGCTTCTCCGGAAATGTTTCCACTGGCTACATGATGCCTTGGAAAGCAACCCAGAAGCCAAGAGTGCACACTGTCCCTTAATCTCAGAAGTAGGTTAATGGCCAGCGCTTCCTTTAAAAATCCAGCAGATTGTTGAATGTGTTTGCTCAAAACTCTGCTCCTCCTAGAGTCACATGCTAATGAGCTCCATTAATATTAAAGTTTCCAAATATGATTAATTCACAGCATTATGCCTCCTTGTCACCTTTTGGAGTATGAAAAGACACACTCATAAAGATACACTATAGAAGGTCTGAACATTCCATGATATTATTAGACTAATAAGAACTAAAATTAAGTCATTTTTATTTTCATGTTCTAAAGATATGCACGGCTACATTTTCTCCATTAGCAAATGACATAATTCCAAATATTTCCCTCTTAAAATCAATTCTAATAATTGTTTTATTTAATTTGATCTATTTCGTATTTGTCTGTGGTTGAGAAAAAAAGAAGGATTTAACTTCTATACTTGGTCTTTTCCTTTCGTACCATATAGCCATACATAAGTCACCTATTTTAGCTTATTTTCATCTACAAAATGAAAATAACTACTACCAGGCTATGTATTACATAAAATTTAAAATTAAATGCTGGATAAAAGTAAAATGTTTACACTGAGTTAAAACTGGGTATGAATGAACAAATGCTTATAAAACATGAACTTTTATTGAAAATATATGATAGTAAAAGGAATGTTTTGACAAGACAACTGGCTGATAACCAGAGATTCACGTTCTATATAATCAACAAAAAGTGCATTGATAAATAGCCCAGACAGAATTCACATACTTTTTTGTGATGGTTAATTTTATGTATCAACCTGGTTGGACCATGATACCCAGATATTTGATCAAATATAATTATGTATCTCGAAAGATGTTTTGAAATGGATTAACATTTAAATCCAGAGATTTCAAGTAAAACAATCTGCTCTCCATAATGTGTGTGGGCACCATTCAGTCACTGAAGGCCTGAAAAGAGTTAAAGGCAAACCTCCCCAGAGCAAATGAGAAATCTACCAGGCCTCGCCTTGAAGCATTGTCCTCCTGGTTTTGGATTTGTATATCTATAATTGGGTGAGCTAATTGTTTAAAATCGACCTCACCACCTCCTGCTTTCTCTATCTCTTCTTTTTTCTTTTCCATATATGAAATATACTCACAAAAAATGATGTTTTGGGATAAAGATTAGTATATAATTATTTGGAGCCCAAATCCATTACTTTTACATATACACAGAAATAGATATTATAAATTTATATACAGGAGAGAGAAACAGACAAAGAGAGAGGTATGATGTGCGTACATGTGAGTGTGTGTGTGTGTGTGTCTGTCTGTCTGTCTATCTGTCCACTTCTACACAACCTTTTGGTTCTATTTCTCTGGAGAACCACAACTTATACACTCCCTCCTACCTACGTGGGGTCATGTTACTAAATATGCCCAAGGTACGTAGGAAATGAATTATGTCCCTTCTGCAGTGACATACTTAACTGTCTACCGTGCTTTCTCCATTTTCACTGCCCATCCTGCGGCAAATTTGGGAGCCACCCATACAGCATGGCCACATGTGGTATCATAGGTGAATGCTGCTTGAATACTGACCCAATAATGAATATCTACATTGGATTTTGTGCACATGAGAAACAAATATTGTGTTGAGCAACTGAGATTTTGGAATTGTTTGCTACAGCATCTGGGTTTGTTTATCCTGAAGAATATAGTCATATTTTGTCATGTATGAATTGAACAAAAAAGGAAAAGTAGTATATAATTTGGAGTGCAAAAAAAGATAAAAGTAGTCCTGACACCTGGGAACTTTCCTGATTCTCACAGCTGGGTCATGGTGTTCTGTTTAAAAATGCTATCTCATAGGACACCAACATCAGAGGATGCACTTCATGACCACAGTGGATCAGAACAAAAGCAAGACCACTGGGTAACATTTCTGAACACAAAGAACATCATAAACATATTCCAAACCAGGAAAATAACCAAACATTCTGTCTTGGGTAACATGAGAGGATGCTGCTATAACTTTAGCCTCACCCCAGTCTTTTTTACTAGAAAGGATTTAAGATATCTAATCATAGAATTACCCCTGCTTTCTGACAGCACCTAATCCAGAACAAAGCCCATCTTATTAAATATTCCCCTAAATCACCTAACACAAACCAAAATCCTGTAACAAGCCCTTTCTAATAGTCTTGCTGTGATGCCCCGTGGTTTTCTGTGACCAGGTGTACAGTCTGCCTCATGCCCTAATTACGAGTAGCAGAAATCCAAGTAATTCAACTACACGTGTGTTCCCAATGGTGTTTTGCTGGAGGGCATTGATATAGGCAATAATTTTCCCTCAGAAGATACAGGAATTAGACAAAATTATTTCTTTTTGACTAAGTGCCTTTGGTTATGCTGATTTTTAGTGTAGACTTATGAATTCAGTTTTGTTTTAAAGTCTTTAATGAGACTTCATAATAAGCTACAACATTATGTTTGTACTTAATTGTATTTTTTTAAATTTGCTCTTCTGATTTTTTGTCTTGGAATGCTTCCAAATATTTATTAAAAGTTTGTTACATTAGCATTTAATTTTCTTTAGTTGAAAAATGTATAGTGGACTATATAGAAAATATAGATTTATACTTAATTTTTAATTAGTTTCCTCGTAGAAAACTGAGACCATGTGACTCTCCAGGAAACTTTGCATTGTCAAACTTCAAATGAGAAATTGGGGGAAATCTAATAAAGGTTTGAAAGATAATCATTTTGGGGATAAACATATAATGGGATTTGTCTCAAAAACATCATTTATGTAAGCAAGGACAAGAGAGGTACATTGGGGTAAGGTAAGGAGAATGTCATTCCCTTCACTTTAAATAACAGCTCTGTCACTATTCTCATCCTATTCCCTTAGGTGTATTTTAATCCTCCCAAAAATACAGGTTTATAGTTTTGTTGTGAGGACTGGAAAAAAAAATTGCAAGTAACATACCTGTTACATGGTTGGTATTAAATAAATGATTGATTGGAAACTTGAATATGCATACAGAATATTTCATTCTTTTTCTAAAAAGTCTCTGATGTTCTTATATATCCTTAATTAATGTGTAACTAAAACTTATCTGCTCAACTTTTTAATAATTTGTCTTAGGACAAATGGAAAGTCCTTTAGCTTAAGGTAAAATTGAATCTGCACTTCACATCATGTATCAGGATAAAATTCAAAAGCATCTGATGTTAAAAAATTAAAATTTTATATGAACTAGAAGATGGATGAATGCCTTAGACCAGGAAAATTTCTCAATCTCCATATTCAATTACAAATCAAGAAAAAACAATGAACAACTGACTAATATTTAAAAATATTCTTCAGAAGGGACTGGAGAGGTGACTCAAGAGTTTTCCGCACTTGCCTGGCTTATGTGAGTACTCAAGTTCAAACCCCAGCACCACGTACACAATGAAGTGCTGGAGAAACAAAAGTCACATGAAAAACTAAATAAAAATTGATTCTCTCTTTCTCTCTCTCTCTCTCTCTCTCTCACTTTAAAAAATATTCTTCAAAGACCTCTGGTTTCTTTAAAAACCAGAGAAAGTATTTATAACTGATATCGTAGGACAAAATAAGTACAGCATTTAAAAAAGCAATATTCTGTATAAAGAACTCCAAAACCTTCCAGATTAAAAAAAAATCAATAATCCAATAAAAGTATGGGAAAAGGATATAAACAGGGAGTTTGCAGAATAAAATTTAAATGACCCTTAAAAGTAAGAATAAAATGAGCCAAGAATGGGTGGTACACACTTCTAATCCCAACAGCCTAGGAGGCTGAGGCAGCAGGATCACAAGTTCAAGGCTACCTCAGCAACTTAGTGAGGCCCTAAGTAATGTTTGAAAACTCAGGTGAAGGTATGTCCTAGGGGCCTGACAAATTCTACTTCCAAATGTCATATGCCAATATACCTATGCTCAGCAGAACGAGAAGTGCAAGAACACAAACCCCTGACTACATCTTTCCAGTAGAGAAGGGAAAATTTCTTCAGTGGCAAACGTGAAGCCCAATTCCATGCCTTTGTGCATATCACTTATATAGTGCTAAATGCATTCTGAGAAGACAGCACCATTAAGTAACAAGAACACTGAGTTTAGAATTACCATACACAGATTTGAATCCCATCTCTGTCATATGCCAGCATTGTGTCCTGGGGCAAATAATTCACTCTTTCTCACCCTGGTTTTCTCTACAATAAAGTGAAACTAATAAACAATGCTTCTTGTTTTGACCAAATTATGGAGTGATTTTAAGATATGAGAAGATAGTTTTTAAATTAATAAGCATACAAATAAATTTAAGAGGTTGAATACTGTATAAATAAAATGAAATAATAAATCAATGTATGGTACACTTGCCAAGACAGGACAGGGGCTGTAAGCTCAGTGGTAGAGTACTTGACTAAGTGGTAGAGTACTTGACTAGCATGCACAAGGCCCTGGGTTCAGACCCCAGGACCACACACACAAAAAAAAAAAATCATGAAATAAAAAGAGCTGACTTAATGTTTCAGGGATGATAGCAATTAGACAAATTAAATATTTGGTAAATAAACACAAAGGCTAAAATTAACAGAATGCTACTGAAGAGCAGGCCAGACACTATAAAGAGCCTTTGTACCTACCCCCACTGGCCAGTCAAGGATAAGGGCTTCTTCTGGAATGAGGCAGATAACTAAGGTAAGGAGGCATTCATTGATTTTGGAAATTTTCTGCAGTGAGATGAAGTGGTAAGCCATCAGTCTCCAGGAAACAGAGGCTCTGAGCAGCCTAGTATGGTATCCATCCTCCTTAAGCACACAATATCCTGTCTAGAATCCTGGTATCCTGGACCCTAGTTTAATGTCTCATTTCCAGTTGTGTCTACATGCATATATATGCATGTGAGAAAGAGAGAGAATGTGTATGACTACACATTTTAAGAAACTACCTCATTATCAATAACCGGTAACCAAAAAGATCTTACTTTTTTCACTAGAAAATGAATGACAAGGGGCTGGAGTGGTGACTCGGCGGTTACAGTGCTTGCCTGGCATGTACAAGTACACGGGTTCAGACCCCAGCACCCACGTACACAACTGAGTGTCGGAGCGACAGAAGCCATGTGAAAAACTCAATAAAAAAATTGATTGTCTCTGTCTCTCTCTCTCTCTCTCACTGTCCTTCTGTCTTTAAAAAAATGTTAAAAAAAAAAAGAAAATGAATGACAAAAAGCTCCATAATATCAATACAGAACATAGGCATCCATTTAGTTTCTATTACCAATATATTCTTTGTCAATTAAAAAAGCTAACAGAAATTACAACAATTTTAATAGAAGAAAAGCATTTTACTGCACTAGCTAGCATAAGAGTAAGCAAAGAAAGAAAAACAAGTGATTTCTTTCCTTCCCTCAGGATTTTCATAAAGACAGAAAGACAACAGTTGGCCTCAGCTTATTGTTTAATTACTATAGGAAAGTAAGGGTATGAGAGGTTTTTTGTTTTGTTTTGTTTTGTTTTTGCTGCTGCTTTTCCAGTCTGTTCTCTAACTTACTGTTTACTTATTTTACACAGAGGCTTCAACAGCATGTGCATCAACACATGACCACTGTTCAATTTTAATAAAAATAAATGTCATCCAGCCATTTGACTCTCTTTGCCAGGACAGATTAAGCCCAGAAATCAGCTTTCATCAGAAAAACATTACACAAATCTTCACATTGGCTCATTGTTAGGCTTCTGTCCTGATGTGTTTCTACTCATGTTCTACTATCTTGCAAACCAAATGATGACTAAAGCTTAGGCAGGGGTCTGGAGGCAATGTCATTTAGCAAAGTCCCTACTAAAATTTCAGAGAAAAAACTATTGTTGGTTATTTTTCAATACCTGTGAATTTATCTGTATTTAAAAGAACATGAATGACAGATGTTTCATTTTCTTTTAAGGATTGTCTGTGTGTATCCTCTGTAGTAGTACATTTATTTGAAGGTGGTTTCATAAATGAAAAATCAAGCCAATAGTCTAGGTTCCTGGAGAAGGCTCTGAGTCACAGAAATCGAGCATTGGACCAGGCTTGTCCTCACAGATTAGCTGAAATGGCCACAGACATTTACTCACCATTGTTTTCCATTATATAAAATATTTGTTACCTTACTTTAATTGCTGATATACATCAGTACTACTTTAATTTAATTTAAATTTAATTTAAATTTGTAATTATTGCATTATGTAAGTATCACATATGCTAAATATTAATCCTTCCTCAAAATGATTTTACCTGCATCTGGAACAAAAGAAGTAAGTGCAAATAAACAAGTAGATGGAACAAAATGGAACAAAGACATTTTTCATTTTGAAGATAATCAGAACTTAGTAATTTGTCAACCAATGCCTATACACACCATTGTATTTGCATTTCAATATACTTTAATGGGCATGCAACCTATATGTGTTCCCTTTAAAACTAAAAAAGCAAACAAACATTTTTCCACATAGTATAGGAAACAACTTGTGACTTAAGCTTATTGACAGCCTTTCAAATTTGGTTTTACTAGTAAATTATAACTGTACATAATATTCATTGTGCCATATTCATATAAGCACATAGCATAATTTGATCAATCTCATTTCCAAGTCAGTATCTCCTGTTTTCCTCCTCTCCTCCCTCCCCATATTTGGATTCTTAGTAGGAAAGAAGAGTAGTTACCAATAAATGAATTGGTGACATTAGCAAGAAATTTGCAGTGGGAATTTAATCACATATTGTCTTTTAGATATACCATCATTTTACAGACAAAGGAAATACAATAAATGTCTTGTATTTGTCCATTCACTTTTTCAATTGATAGATCAGAACAAGAACCCAAGTTTTCTGACCCTCTGTCACACTAAAATCATCCATCCATAAACCCAACAACTAGTGATTATAAGTCTACTAGTATCCATGACTCCACCCCAGGATAGAAGCTATTTGTCCTTCCAGCCTCTCTTAATGATGAAGACCTAGTTAACTGAGTCCCCAACTTTAAGCAGGCCAGGTATTTAGGTGGAGTTAGAGCACTATAGAAAATAATATATTCCACCTGGCTGTGGAAAAGGATATAAGTATAAATAACAAGATTCTTCCAACCCCAATTACAACACTGATAACTGGTCCCACAATAGAGATCCCTGTGTATGGAGATATTTTCAGGCACCTGACATTTTAAGATTACCCAATTACAGGAAAATTAATAATAAAATAAAATCTCTGTATCATGCTTTGTAATTCACATGTTATTTAATATACATTATCTTATTAAATAATCTAATATGGAATTTAATTCCTATTCATCCTTTGGCTATCAATTTAGGAGCTGCTTCCACTGGCAACCTCCCTACCACTGGCTCCTCTAGCACTTAACTCCGTTCTCTATGTCCTCTCCATCCAAACTGTGGGAACAGAAGCTGTTTCTACTTCACATACCAGTGAATACCCAAAACCTCACAGAGTACTTGCCACACATTAAATATTAAATAAATATTTTTAATAACTAAATAAATGAATAAACAAATGAACAAAAGAAATATTCAGACAAGTTGGAAGTGAAGGAGAAAAAAGTTTGAAAGATCAAGCTTTTACTACAAACATAGCTACATAGGCTGAGGGCCAGATCTTCTGCAAAGTTCTTTCTTCCATTTCTGCACCAACAAATTTTCTAAAACATCCGTGCATTATCATAATGGCTTGTGTAGCTGCAGTTCTAATAGTAGCCAAGATGAGAACAGGGCAGGAATGTTGATGTCTTTTTTTTTTAACATCTGGGTCCATCTATAAAATGTTTTAAAATAAGAAACTGCCTGAAAGCTTCCTTTTGAGCTAATGGTACTGTTGCTATTCAATAGGAGCACACTTTGTATTGGGTACCTTTTGGGACAGAGCCGTATACATTAGCTCACTGGATCTAACATACAGAATACACCAGAATAGAAGAAAGATGGAAGAGATTATCTCCTTCTTATGACTTTGTAAACCTCACAGAAGAGCCTGAAGGTCTAGAAAGTGACAGATAGGGGATTTTATCTTTCACAAAATAATCACAAACATAGTTAAACCAACTGCACCCTGGAGGCCCATATTGAGGGGTAATGGGAAGTAAAAGTCACATGGCTCTGGTCAGAATGTGGCTTTTTCAATCCCAGGATAGCTGATCAATAAAATAATCTTGGCACCACTTAGGCTAGAACAAAATGGCTAACAAAATAGTGGACTATAACTAACATCCAAATTTCTACATCAAATAAATGATACTATTTTCCCCATTTTCTTCCCTCCTCCACTCCATCCCTCTCCCTGTTTAAGCCCTCCCAGGGATCGTTTGTCATCCCTGAAAGCCCAAATGGCTGACTTTAAAAATATATGTTTATAAAATACTCATACTACGCTCTGCCTCTTAGACTCCCTTGAAATAAAGCAGCCATAATCTCTGTGACAGTTGCCGCCATTAATGCCGATCATAAAAGCTGGTAAAGAGGCAGAGATGCTGATTTACTATGCATTGCTATGCTTGTATGTCCTCTTTCTAATAAAAATAAGGGAAATTATTACTTTCTGAAAGCTTAGCCCTTCAACATTTGTATTACGAACCTCCTCTACTGTAAGATTTCAGCTTCCCATGCTGTATTTTTTTTCTTCCCAAGGAGCTGCCAACGTAAATGTACCACACTTGAGTCCCACGGCGTACTGAGCTGAAAGAGCATATGTCCTACATCCATAGCAGAAAATTCAGTGTTTAGGGAGCAGTGAAATGAGCTATAACTCAGGCTTAGAGATAAATACTTTTTGAGACCACAATTCCATTTATAGATATAACATAATTTGAAAAGCTTAGCTATCTTTCTGGTAAGAAATTTTACTCTCAAGATTTAGATTTAAAAATGTGTTCAACAACTTTTGATGTGAATATCTTATTATTTTCTATTTTATTTTTGTATCTAACACATTAATATAAATGAAGTCAAATAACACTAAAAGTATACAGTAATCAGGTGAACCAAATGATGAAACCATTAGTGTACAAATCTGTATAAGCTGTAGGACTCCAAAAATAATAATAAATTATTATTTATTATTAAATCAAATAAATATTATTATTAAATCAAATAAATTAATTTGATTTAGCTTTATACTTTCACTTAACTCAAAATTATATTCTATAAATACTAAGACCTGTAAATGAGCTTTTGACTTGGCTATATTACCAGAGATTTGTTCAATGAAAGTGATTACTGTATATGACACACTCAGTCACTCCTATCTATGCATACACATATGTGCCCTAAAGAAATCAAAAAATCTGGAAGAACAAACCAGTATTTCAATTTATATTACTTGAATTCAATCAAACTCCCCTACACAAAAAAAATCATAAAGTCAATTCCACAATTTGTTCATTTTTATTCCTTCCTTTAACAGACATGCATTGAGCACTTACTAGGTAAAACTCAATTTGCCAGATATTAGAAATACAGTGGAGAACAAAACAGAAACAATCCATTCTCTCACCTATTTTATTTTTTTTCAGAGTAGAAATTTACTCTCAGAATTTATTTCCAAGAAAGGAGATAAACAAAAACCAAATTTGCCTGAAATTGTCTTAAGTAGCATGTAATATTGTATGCTAGAGCACACCATCACATTCAGAGGCACCTGGCCTCATGTTATATAAAGACTGCATGTGCTATTTTTCTCCCCAGTAAATCCACCATCTCTGTCTGTTCCTGATCAAAATGATTAGAGGTAAGCTATTCTAGTAAGTCTTTTAATTCAGTTTTGTCTGGTATACCCTAGGAAGGGAATTGGAAAGAATTAAAAGGTTTCAGTGGTAGACTCAGAAGACAAGATTGTGAGGAAGGGGAATGGGAGGATCTCAAGAAGTGCCAGGCACCCAGCAAACATTCCAGAATGGATGGTTGGCTGAGTAGACAGACTGATGTAGAAGAACATGGGAAAGGACAGAAGAGTCCTTAATTTTAACCTAACTGACAAACACTAAGTGTCTACTATGATCCAGGTACAGATTTAAAGGGCAAGGACACATAACAAAATTAGTAATCATAATATTTATTGAGCACTTACAAAGTGCCAGGTACTATGCTAAGCATTTCTCCATGCACTACTGAATATCTACAACAACCTAATGTAATAGTTATTATTAACCTCGCTTTTCAGAAGAGGAATTAGAAAAGTGTTTTTTTTTTTTAAAGAGCTAACCTACCATAGTCAGTTAACAATCAGTTTTCTAGATTGAAGTGTGGACATTATGACCATTCTCCTGCAGCTCTGGTTTGGTAGGTTGTCCTATTTAGATACATCACCTTACAATCTATTTAGGATAATAGTTTTAGACAATTTTGTCAAATGTAAGACAAATGGCCATGAAACACTATAGAGTTACATGCTATCTTAAAGAAGCAAATATCATGTCCAATTGATGGTGTCAAAATCTGTAGCCAAAGACTCCGTGACCACATTTAGCAATATATATCCCAGGCTCTGCAGGGCATTTTCTTTAAAACAATTTATTATGTCAGTTTCTATCACTATTTCAACTGAAATAAACTATTTCTTTTTCATTTAAAATTCAAAGTTAAGCCTTCCCTTTCAATTTCCAAAATGCTTTGTAGTTTTTGTTATCATATATTTGAATATCTGCTTCCCTCATAAGATTAAGTTCCAGGTAGGTAAGGACTTTCCCATACTCTCTCCCTAACCTCTCAGCCTATGACTGAGATGTAGCAAATATCCATTGAAATGTCCAATCAGTAAACTATAATGTACCTCAGTGGGCACAACTTGAAACCATTATAACTCAGCACCAGATCAAATGACTTCTTAATGGACAGAGATTTTTGAAAGGACAGGAATTCAGACATTATTTTGCTACAGGTCAAATGGAATATTGTACTATAATAATGCAAAGAATGTAGATCACTTAAAACTACCAGTTTTTCTTCCACCATTACTTGTATATATAAAAGGAAAGAAACTAAAAATGGTAAATACGGCTACTCATGCTGTTCCACTCCTACTCTGCAAGTGGGGTCACTAATTGTTCAAGACATTTGCTTCTTCTGAGCATGGACTAATCCTTTGCATCACTCTCAGAGTGATATTCTCCCAGAAGCTGCCAATTGACTGAGGCCCCATTACCCATTACTACCTACATCTCATGCTTGACTTGGACCAAGTCCCATAATTTTAATATGTGTAGCATTTTACCACATAGTACTTACAGTGGGGAAAGAAAACACATTGGCGTCTCAGGGAAATCTATATACCTATAGTTACAGATTTTATCTGCAACAGCTGGTTCCAAGAGTCAGTCTATAGACCACTGCTGACCTGCAATTGATTTTCTCACCATTTCACGAAAAAAAGAAAAGAAAAGAAAAACAGACCAAATACTAATCTTCCTGGCTGCATTAGAAATCTCCTGGAGAGCTTTTAAATATACAGATCACTATCTTGAATCAACATTTGTATCTAGGAATTAAAACTAAAATCTATGTGAATATGTGCATAGTAAATGTTGAAGCTTAGATTTTGCTAAGTGTTTGTGTCCATATATTTAATATTTTAATTGCATGTTCTTGAAAACAAATATTTTCCTTGTTATTCTTCTTTTTTTAATCTTAAAATTTCTTTCATTTACAAAAAAATAGAAGCTATAAATAGTAGTAATTGAATATTTTTGACTATTTCTTTTAAAGGAACACTTGGCAAAATAAATAGTTGGAAGGCCTGTTTAAATCTCCTTTTTTGACACTTTGCTGATCTTTTAACCAGGTTTAGCAGTATTTCCATCTCAAGTTAGACAAGTCTGAGCATTCAGGGAGAGGTGGGATAAACCAGCCAGAAATCTAGTTTTATTAAAAGATGAAGAACTTCTTGAGAGATAACTGAGATCAAGAAAATAAAAGATCAAGAGCCTAAGCCAGGCTAAACAACAAATGTTTCTGAGAACTGGTAGAAGGGCAGTTCTGGTGCTTGCCACATGCCTGGCCCTGGCACAGCCCTGGGTCTAAGTCTAGGTCCCAGGCAGTGGAATTATGAAGAGAAAGGGGCAGATTATTAGTTAAGAAACAAGAAGATTCAAGATCTTCAAAGCCTCTGCAAGACATTGAGGTTTGGAAACATCCTCCATGATGTAGTATGTGGAGAGTAGAAGGTTTCCCCCTACTATTTCATGTCACACTGGATAGCTTTGGCCTTCAGCACACCTGGAGCAATAACAGTTCAGTGAGAGACAAAGATGGATCCTTCCTGAGCAAGGAGAAAACACAGTACTTGATCAAAATGGCAGCAGAGTCCAAACGGTCAGCAGCGTCTGAGGACAACAGTGCAGAGAGGTGGCAGAGGTGTTTGTCAGTAAGGTCCCTAGCAGCAGGCATAGTGCAGTTCAGTACCCAGGTCCAGTGCACAGTGGTGTTCAACGTATGTTGTGTGATTCAGTATACATTTATGAGACACCTCCCATAATCATTCATAATAGAGAGGGTTCTCCATGGGGAGCTTGAAACTGGCATAGTACACTCTTCCAGGAGCCCAAGAAGTTTTAACACAAAACATGACTGTCACTCTGTTTAAAGTCCCAGCATAGTGTAGTGTAAGCCCACAGAGCAAGTAGCCTGTAGGAAATGAGAATGTAAGGCACAAGAGAATGTTTTGCAAGGAGGCTCACAAATCCTGAGTTGATCCATGTTCAAAAATGCCTTCAAGGACCGAGTTTCTTTTTCTCCTAGTCTGTCACTCACTCTCAGAATACAGAATTTTGCATCAGGTTTACAGCCTATGATAAAAAGATGGCTGCCACACCACTAAAGCATCATATCCTCACAGTACAGCATTCAAAGTAGGGAAAAAAGAACAAATAAATTTTGTCACTAAACTAAGAAGAAAACATTTTCCAGAAGATCTCCATAAAATTATTTCTCAAACATCATTGGCTAGAACACAGTTACTTAGACCTATGATTGATAAAAGAGTAAAGGAGAGCCCTGACTGTCTTATACTTCACAATTTATTCTCCTGGTTGGGTAGGAGGGAAATTGATGTTGGATTGAGTATCCATCAGTGTTTTTCCCAACTATAAAAGAGATTTGAGGCTTAAAAACTCTAATTATTGTCATATTTTAACCTAACTCTTGAACATTGATGGCGATGCTGATATTTAGAAATTGTAATTCTAGACCAGAACTGTTCTAAGGAATATACTTACACAACAATTCAATGCAACAGTCAATGACTATAATATAATGTGTATTAGCATTATATTAGACACAAATAAAATGAGTTATCTAGGAACCAAGTAACTCATGCAGTGCTGAGAAGCTAGAAAGTATGGTGCTGAGATTTGAACTTTCAAAGTTTGACCTGGAAATGAATGTCAGCTACATCATATTATACCAGGCATTTTTCTTTCCAAAATCAAATGAGATTATAGTATTCAAAATGTATACAAAGTTTTATGCATAGGAAATACATTCTTAAAATATTATTTCTCCCTACATTGAGCTTGAAATTATAGTTGCCATATTTCCAAAAAGAATACATTAATTCCAAAATGTAGATCATCCTTACTAACCTCCTTTTGATTCCTTTGTAAGCACACAATTGACAGGGTATAGGATTAGAAAACCCTCTGTATAGGGAAACAGAACAATTCAATTAATAATTTCAATTTCATTTGGCATTGAAGGTGTTTTAAAAATAGATATCTTTATCTCAATGAAAGCAAGACCAATAAATGAAAAGAAGTCCCACTGAAGATTGAGAGCTCAATGGCACTAAATTAGTCAATGGATTTAAAATTACAAAGACTTAAAAGCTTAGGGAATATTTTATAGGAGCTTTTATCCAGTGACTTTGGATAGTGGGCTTTGGGAGAAAGACAAAATTCATTCTAAAGATGTGTGAGAAGCTAAATCTTAAAAAAATTTAAAAAATAAAGTTCTCTTGCAACTGTAAAAAATGCAAATGACATTGAACAGTTTAATATGATTTTCTAACCAGACTACATTAAAAACAGACAAGAACAAAGTAAATTTAAATTAAGCTCATCTAAAAGTTAAGTAAATAGAATTCATTGAATTTAGGAAATCTATCTTTCTGTTCTTATTCTTAATGATGTAAACTATTAGTCATATAGGCAAACTTTTAAAAAATGAGTAGAAGTCTTGTCTCAACAATTTCCCTTCAATTAACTCTCTGCTGTAATGTCAGCCAATTGTTTTCAAAGGGTGATTAACTTCTGCTCCACTGTGTGAGCAGTGACCATGCTGTGTCTCTACAGCAGCTGCCATTTCATACCTGAAGAGGCAAAGGATATGACTGCCTGCTGAATTGCTATAATAACTGGGAGAACATAAAAAAGAAAATGTCCTTGAAATCTTCAACAGACACCATTAATAACTTCCACTTAGCCATATAAATGACTTTTCCCTTTGGTTTCATAAACAATAAGTGAAAAGGATTATGAATATAACCCTATACATTAAATAAATTACAAACCTAAAAGTAGACCACCCAGTTACTCAAGTGACTCCTACTTATACAACATATAATTCATTTTTTAGAGAGTTAAATGGGGAAAAGGGTAGTTTGCATGACGTTTCAACTTATTTACTCATACTAACCACCCTGTCTGTCCAAACACTGGATTAGAGAACAGAAATAAGGCATACCCTGGATCTTGCCACTGAATTAAGTTTGGTCTGAAGCTACCTCCTTACATGTTTTATGTTTGGCCTAAAAGTTATCCATTCACAGTAAACTGTAATCTAACTTTATATATATAAACAAGCTAAACTTAACTTAGACTATGCTTTTGAACAAATAGTGGATTATCAGCCAATCATAGCAATTGAACTTCTAGCCAACTGAAAGCTGAAAGCTGCCAAAACATTATCATATAAGGCTGATTGTATCCAATTATATTGTTTTTGTATGTCACTTATTTGCTCTAGCTATAAACATATCCTATACATGTTCTAAACCAGTTTTGGTCTAAACTACAGCCAAATTCACAAATTGTTACTTTGCTCAAATAAATACTTCTAAATTTAATTTCTCTAGAGTTTTATGTTTAACATCAAAACAACCATGAACTTCACCAAGGATACAAAAAACAAAACAAAATTTAAAAAAAAACTATTCCCCCTCTAAAAACATATAAAAAAAATTCATCCTAATTCAAGAATCTGTGCATTCCATTAACCTTTCATTATAACCTTTCTTAGTTTCACAAGTAGAAAAAAAAGCGATCACTAAAATTATCCCCCTAACATTTTTTAAAAAAGAGAGAGAGAGAAAGCGTATTTTTTTTTTATTTTTTCATCCAGCTTTTGTTTTTCCTCCACTTAACTGTGTATGTGGTTTTGGGGGCCAAATCCAGTCTTCACGCATGCCAGGCTCTACAGCTGAGCCACTTCTCCAGCCCTATTCTCCTGACATTTTCTGAAGAAAATCTCATAACAAGATACCCTTACTGATCTAAAACATTGGATATATTAAATAATAAAAACTACAGGCTCTAAATTGGTCCACTACCCACCCGGATAGCAAATGCAAAAGTCCCCCTTAGTATTGTAGTTCCTACATATCTAGAAGTAGTTGAGAATCTGGTCTGTATGCCTCTGAATGTCTGACTAACTCTTTAACAGTCATCTCAAAATTTAGTTTAAAGTAGAAATTAAATATCAAGGAATTCTTTCTCTTGCTCAAGTCCCTCATGTTTTAACTTAATCACCTTCTTACTCTGTTTTGAAGTGAAGAGAATAATGTGTAAAATTTTGCCTTCTATGTCTTGATGTGAAATTGAAGGTTTGAATTGGAAGGTGATTTTTTAAAGTTAATAAAATCTAAGAGAAAGGAAAAATTATTCTTGAAAACTTGCACAATGAGCAAAACTCTGAACCTGATATAGTTGAAGAACTAAGAGAAAATGTTATGGTATCTGCAATAGAATGCAAAAAAATTGTGCCCAACAAGGCCAGGGAGTCCAAGGAAAATAAAATAAAAAATCAGAAGGCCTGTTATATACATAAGATAAAAAAGACAACAAAGCAAGATTTAAAGAAATATAAATAATATTTTAAAAAGCTTGAAGGAAAGCAAAATTATGACAGCTGAAAAAACAAACATACTACTTTTTTAAAGAGTATGAATAATAACAAAGAAATAATATAAAAATGATATGAAAATACTTTAGATGCCAGGACAAGGAATTAGAATGGAATATGAAATCAAAATAACAGCTAATAAACAGTTGAAAAACTAAGATAAACTAAGAAGCACAATACCAAGAGACCATTTTTAAGAACTGTTCAGCTAAATTTCACAAAAGTTATAATTCAAAAGAAAAAATCATATGCAAAGGCAGAAAGAAATAAGCAGTTTAATAGCTAAGCAACAAAAACCTAATGGACTCTGATGTCTCTAAAATTACGTGTCAGAAAAATATTGAAGGAACAGACGTAAAATATTCAAGAAAACACAACTGTGGTCTACTAATTAAACCCAGTCAAAATGTCTTTCACTTTTGAAAACAGTAAAAGACATTCTTATATAGAGAAGAGCTCGAAAAAATAATATTTCTGTGCCCTTCTTGAAAATATCTTGTGCAATGTTCTAAAATATCAAAATTAATGAAAATTAAGAATTCAAAAATGGAAGTTATGATACAAAGACACAAATGGTGTATCTTAAGGATAGTTAGCAATGCTAAATTTAAATAACTTGCTAATTGGAGTGAAAAAATTGAATATAAATGTCAAAAATAATCATTGTCAGGTTTAAAAGTTAGCACTTAATCAGTTAAGAGTGATTATCTGAGTTTACAACCTTCAGTTTGTATTAACATTGATGAGAACTAAAGCTCTCAATTAGTGGACAAGAAGGAAGCAGCCACATTTCATAAAACTAAGATAACTCAAAACAAGATGAAAGAGTCAAAATAAAATATTAGAGTATAATACAAAAAGCTTAAACTCTTCTATTTTAATACAGAGATTCTCAAATTGTTGTAAAGAGGCAACTTAAATAGAGTTACTTGTCACTTAATGAGGGAGATACATTCTGAGCAATTCATATTCAGGCAATTTTAACATTGTGCAAACAACAGAGTGTACCTACCCTAAACTATGTGGAATAGGCTGATCTCTTGACATGGTTTTTATGTAATCAAGAGACATGATAGCGGGGATGATTCTAGATTAGAATCAGGGACATAACATATTGTTACTACATATGCGTTTATTATTGTACAGCAACACATCTCCTATACAAAATTTTTTTTAAAAAAAAGAGAGAGACATGATAAATAACTGCATGGATACAAGTCTGCTGCCATTGTTAGCAGCACACTGTTTTTTGACATTTTTTCAAAGGTAAGAATATACTCTAAAATAATGATTATAAGGGCTAGAACAGTGGTTCAGCAGTTGGAGTGCTTTCCTGGCATGCTCAAGGACTCAGGTTCAAACGCCAGCACAACATACACATCTAAATGTCAGAGAAACAAAGGCCAGATAAAAAACTGAATAAAATTGATTCTCTCACTGTGTGTGTGTATGTGTGTGTGTCTTACTCCATCTTTCTCTCTTAAAAAAATGAATAAAATAATAAGTAGAATATAGAAGATACATAAGCCAGTAACATGGTCATTTATTATCAAATAGCATGTACTGTACATAATTGTATGTGCTGATTTTCTATGATGGCCAGCTCCAGAGTTTTGTTTTATTTTGTTTGTTTGTTTTTATTAGTTCTTTTATAAGGTATACATGACATTAGAATATTCCATGACATAATTATAAAAGCATGGAGTATAAATTGTTCTAATTCAGTCCCCAGTATTTTCCCTTCCCCTCTCTTGGTCCATCCCCTTGTTCTGTTTAGTTATACTTGGCAATAAAACAATCAATGATATAATTGTAAAAGTATGGCATACAATGGACTTTGTTTATGATCCTAAGCACAAATACATGGGCAATGCATTGTGTTGTGTTGAGCACCATCATTAGGCAATAGCAATTATTCAGTTCTATTATAATCTTATGGAACCACTATCTTAAATACGATCCATCATTATGTGGGTCAGGGCATACACACTGCTTCCAAGAGACTTATTGAAATAAAGTCCATTAACATGTTTTAAGGCCAAACAAATATTTATCAAATTGAGAACAATCTACTTGTAATCAAAGATTTAATAGGATCAAAAACTATGTTAATAAGACTTTAGGATTCCAATAAATTCTTGTGCAGTAAGTTCCCATTATAGAAAAAAATGTTCATCCATCACGAACTTCTTCAAAAACATCATCCTTCTGTGTCTGCCAATCAGAAATTAATGTCAAAAATTGCATAATCCTCCTCAGATCCTTGCATTTGAATACCCACATTAAAATAAACCCCCAAACTCCCTAAGTATCCACTCATACTCATCTTGACCAAACAACATGTTCTTGCAGTCAACAAAATAAACTCAAAAAAGTTAACATCTGTTTTCAGAGAAACTAAATGATAACTCAAAATTAGATGTCATTTTATGTTGATAAAAGATTTAGTTCATAATAAGGATACCACAAATCATCAGTGTCAAAGATAAAGTTCAAACTGTTATAAGTCTGGGAAGACAGCTGGGCATGTAGCTCAGTGCTGTAGGGTTCACCTAGCATGCACAAGTTCCTAGTCTTTTTTTTTTTTAATTAGATGGATATAGAGTAACAATTGAGAGGGAAACATCAAACATTCAAGAACCAATGTATATATACTTAGTTATCCAAGGCTAATGCCATGTCGTGGATGCCCAGCTTGGGTTCCCCATGTTGCTGTTTACCCCAGAAGAACCTTGAGTTAAATGGATATCTCGTGGAGGTCAGAGATCTCCTTCTGAGGTGATTCCCCAATATTCCCACCCTTCAGTCTCCTAGGTGTTCTTCCTAAGCCCTCCCCTACCCTGTCCCCCACCCTACGCCTCCAAATATCCTAGGGAGTCATCTCCCTGTTGCGTTGAGAATCATACAGTTTGAAGTCATTATTAGCTTAGCCCTCTAACATACTGCTTCCCAATGTATTCTAGCTTCCAGAGATGAGAGAAACTATTCGGCCCTTGAGTCTCTGAGATTGGGATACTTCACTTAGCATAATTCTTTCCATCTGCATCCATTTGATTTCAAAAGCCATAATATCGTCTTCTCTAATGGCCAGATGCCCCTCACTCGACGAGTGGATATAAAAACTTTGGTACATATATACAATGGAGTTCAAGTTCCTAGTTTTGATCCCCACCACAAGAAAAGTGGAGGGGGGACTGGAGTGTTGGCTTGGTGGTTATGGCACTTGCCTGGCATACACAAGGACATGAGTTTGAACCCCAGCACCACACAGACAATAGAGTGTCAGAACATCGAAAGCCACATGAAAAACTAAATGAAAGTGATTCGCTCTTTCTCTTTCTCTCTCTCTCTGTCCCTCTCTCTTTAAAAAAAAAAAAGATGTGTGGGAAGAAATTTATAGAAACAAAATTGCTATGAGAAAACTTAACCTTTGACAGATCAGATAGTCAGGTAAAGACAAGACAAAATCAAATGAGAAGAAAAAGTAGGAATGATAGTTGCAGAAAAAATTCAGTTTTAAAGCAAAACATAATAAATTTTTTAAATATCATTTCTTACTGAGAATTAGAACAACTCAATCATTTTAAATCGATAATTATAGACTAAATTTTGTAGCCTACAAAAAATCTTTACAAATGTATTTGGAATGATAATTTTTAAAAATTTTTGATAAAATATTACTCCATAACAGAGAAATCTTGAATTCCTAAAGCAAATGCTAGTCAAACCACAGCCACTAGTCATAGTGCAATAGAGCAAAAAATTAATAACTTATTTTAACTAATCAAAATGAAATGTAAAAATTCACCTATAAAGCTATTGGCTTTAAAAGGAAATTAAAACAACAATTAAACCTCAAGAAAAAAATTAAAGTTAGAGAACTACTTATTAAAACGTATGGGCTGTAGCCAAAGCTATTTTCAACCTAATAAGAGCTTACTATTTTCCAAGAATGGTGCTGAGCACCTTATATGCATTTTTGTATTTACTTGTAACATCTCCTTGAGAGCAATATCACTACCATCTTTAGTTTATATACACAGAGGCTGAAGTTTAGAAAGCATAAGTTAGTGAAATAAAGCTGAATTTATAGTCAGGAATTTATTAGCATATTATATCACATAGATCAAAGTAGAAAACTATATTTATAATCACTGCAATAGATGCACAAAAATGCACATAATAAAATTCAACATTCTTTCTTGGTTTTAAAAATTTAAAACAACTTCACAACTAGAAATAGCATTTTTTATTTTATATATGTTTTGTTTATATATTTTTATATACATTAGAATATATGTCCTATCTAAAACCAAGGGCATTGTCATTATAAATGATGCTTTAAAGTAGCTTTAGACTAATGCTTATGACCCTAAATTTCATCTGACGAAATTCTACTCCCCAGTATGATACCATTTGGAGGTGGAACATTTATGACATGGTTAGATCATGGTGGAAAAGCTCTGTGAATGAAATTAATACCCTTATAAAATCAACCTTTGCCCCTTGTACCACATGAAGACACAGAAGGAAAACAGGCATTTATAACATGGGAAAAGGGCCCACACCAGACACAGAATCTGCCAACACCTTAATTTTGGAGCTTCTAGCCTTTAGAATTCTTAGAAACAAACTTCTGTAGTTTATTAGCTACCTAATCTATGGTAGTTTGTCATAGCAGCCCAAACAGATAAAGTTGAAAGTGAAACCCAAGAGAAAATTTTCCCAAAATGTATTCCATTAAAAGGCATTCTTGAAAAATATCAATGATTCTACACTTACATGAATTTAGAAAATTTGAATGCTATAAACCCTCCTTCTGCATTTCACAACATGTATGAGCATATTTAAATCTTTGAGAATTCCTGCAGATAAACATAAACTTGCTTAACCTTGTGTTTCTCTAATTTACTTGACCACAAAACACTGACAAATATTGGCTATTAATATTTCACTAAGTACTTTGAAAAAGGCATTACTACTAAACTAGGAAGTAAAACAAGGATATGTGTAATCATCACATTTAACAGTACAGTATTCTAGATCTATGGCCCACAAAGTTAAATAAAACAGAAATTAATCACATCATGCAACATGAGTACCCTTGTTAAACTTCCAAATAAAAATGACTGGAAGAAAATATACCAGGATAATAATAGTTATCTCTGTGATCAAATAAGAGCTAATTTTATTTTCCTCTTTATATTTTCTCTATTCCCTGTTATAAGCAGGTATTAATTTATAACAAAAACATAATTTTTTAAAACAGCATTGGTATGGTTGGATATGAGGCATCCCCCCATAACTCTTGTGTTAATGCAGAAAAATTCAGATGCGAAATGTTAGACTGTGATAGCTGTAACTTAATCAGCCCATCCTGGTTTGAACAAACTGAGTGCTAACTGTAGGAAGGTCAGGCATGGATGGAGGTGATTGTGCCCTGGAATGTTTCATCTGCCCTGTGGCTCTTTTCCCCTCTTCTCACTCTGTTTCTGAGCTTCCAAGAGCTCAACAGCTTTCCTCTGCCATGCCCTCCCACCATGATGTTCTGCTTCATCTTGAGCCTACAGCAATGGAGTCAACCTATTGTAGATTAAAATTCTGAAACCATGAGCCAAAATAAACGTTTCCTCCTCCAAGTTGTTTTAGTCAGATATTTGTGATAGTGATGAAAAGCTGACTAACACAAGCATGTTGATATTCTCTGTCCCAATAATTTAGGCAAAAAGTTTTCCCAAAATAAATCAAGAGAATCAAAAATAGATACAGCCTATGAAATACTGATTGCTAAAGCTTGGAGGTGTGCTGTAGGCTTATTCCCCAGAGTGGTGATATTAAGGTGCTAGAATCTTTAAGAGGCAGGGCATAACAGAAGGTAATCAGGTCATAACAGAAGGTAATCAGGTCATGGAGCTCCACCCTCATGAAAGGATTAAGGCTGTCTTGCAGAAATGAGTCAAGTCTGGTAGGAGTGGATTATTTTTGTTTCACAAAGAGTGAGCATGTACCCTCCCTGGTCTCTTGCATCCTTAATCCCACTGGTCCCTTCTGCACACAGTTGGCTTCCTTTTTGATTCTGTACCATGATGCGATGCATCCAGGGGACCCTCTTTAGAATCTGATATGTGTTTGAAGCCACCAGAATGATAAGCCAAATAAACCTCTTTACTTTATAAGAAATCTATCCTCAACTATTTTGTTAAAACAACATAAACCAGACACAGAGACTGATAAAAAAAAATAAGTTAACTACATATGAAGCTCTCAACTGAAACCTGTTGAATTGGTATCTTGTTTTAAATTCATTTTGTGTGCAAAAGAGAGAACAAAAAATGATCAGCAAAGAGAAATTGAATATAAATAATAGAAAAAATAATCTGTTGCTAATAATTAAGAACTAATCCAAGGAGATAAATAAAGCAGTCTGCTGGAAAAGAGCTGATATCTTGGCAAAAAGAAATCTAGACTAGTCAAATAGTTTGAAATTTTTAAGAAGGGAATAAAAAGCATACAATATGTCTGATAAGACAAAAATTAAATGATGTGTCAAATTTCATGCCTAGTATGTTTCTATTTTCAGTTATTTTTATGTTGTTTCCTTTTCTATTGCTAAATGGATATTTATTGGTACCTTAGCTGTAGAAATATGCCATTGATTTCTGTTCTCTAAATCAGTGCAATTACTGGAGGCAAAGATTGTAACTTGGCATGTCGATTACAAATTAATCAACTATTTATTTATCCAGTTACAACTAAGTGACAAGCCAAAATGAAAGACTGAGTAGAGCAAGAAAGATGGTTTGAATAACAGAGGAGCTAACAATGAGGTCCTTGCCTTTAATGAGTTAAAACAAACTTAAAGATAAAAAAAAAAATTTAAATAACTAGAAAAAAAGAAGAAAATATAAGAACCAGCAAAACTGTAAGTTAAAATTAGCATTTTTGTATCTCCATTCTGAGACTCAAAAGAAGAAAATAATGGCTTATAAGTGCCCCCACATTCCAAATCAGGTGCTAGGACAACTACGTAGAAATTCTAGGATAACTAAAAGAAAACTGTAAACCTCATTTTTTCAGCCTCCTCAAATAAATAAAAAGGTTCAACTTAAACCAAGAATGAAAGATAATTTCTTGGGTTTAAAAGAAGAAACTTGGCATTTTCCCTGTATCTTCCCTCTCTCCCATGGAAGTACAAGAGAGCCTTTGAGCACTTCTTGGAAAACTTGATATTTGCTTTCTAAAGTAAAAAGACACAAAGCTTTAGTATTTAACACACCTCTGAGAAATGTTAAGACAAACATTTCTGGAATAATACAGGAATGGAAGCTACAGGAATTTACCACTCCTATTTTATGAAGAAAGAAAATTTCCCATAGGGTTGGACATTCAGCTCAGTGAGAGTGCATGGTTGGCCCATGAGAGGCTGCAGTTGAAATACCAGATGGAGATGGAGATAAAGAGAGAACATTTTTTGTAGTAATTTCACTGCACTGCTATATCTCATATTTATCCATCAGTTGACCTTGATCTATTCTATCCTGTTCACCTACCTCCAGCTCACCATACTCAGGTTAAATTCAATGTCGTACCTCTTGCACACCCAGATTTTGCCTCAAATTCACCTAAACAGGAAAAGTTCCCTTCTTTCATTGCCTATACCAATTCCCTGCTGTCATTTTGCCTGTCCATTCAGTAACAATTGAACTTGTCTTCTATTTGGAATGCCAAAAATTGAAGCAATGATCATTTAAAAGCTGAAGAATGTCACCTAAATATATCAAATGGTTCTCCCAAGACTTCTAACTAAAATAAATGACCTTTTTGAAGGACATAGACTCTTTTCCCCCACACAGTATACGAAATGTCTGTAATTGCATGCTGTTTTAGTTACCTGTTTTGATGCTGTGACTAAAAGACCTAACAAGAACAATTTCAGAGGGCTAGAGTGGTAGCTCAGCAGTTACAGTGCTTGCCTGGCATGTGTGAGGACCCAGGTTCAAACCTCAGCACCATGTACACAAGGAAGTTTTGGAGCAACAAAAGTCACATTAAAAACTAAATAAATAAATTGATTCTATCTCTCACTGACCCTCTCTCTCTCTTCAAAAATAAAGAACAATTTTAGAAGGAAAGCATCATTTGGGGGCTTACAGTTTCAGAAGACTCGGTCCATAGACAGCCAGCTCCATTTCTAGGGTCTTGAGGTGAGGCAGAATATCATGGCTAAAGAGTGTGGTGCAGGGAAGCAGCCCAGGGCATTGCAATCATGAAGCTGAAAAAGAGTAAGCTCAGGTCACCAAATACAAACTCCAAAGCTACATTCCCAGTGACCCACGTCCTCCAGCCACACCTTACCTGCTTTTGGTTACCACCCAATATACCCTATCAGGGGATTAATTCACTCATTGGGTTAAGGCTTTCCATAGCCCAATCATTTCACCTCTAAGCCTTCTTGCATTGTCTCAGATATAAGCTTTAGGGACACCTCACACCTAAACCATAGCACAAACCAAACATGACCTATGTCTTTATTTGATCACAGCTAAATAAAACTACAGCACATATTAAAGAAGAAATTTAAATAATTAATTTAACCTATTCTCTTTCTTCAATCTAATTTCTCTAATGACCTTGCTGTAAAGTGAAAGGATAACACCCAAAAGAGTAGTAACAGTGTCCCCAAATTCAAAGATAAGTAAATGGGCCTTGTAAAATACATTCCTTTTTCCTTGTGGCTTTATTTTGTCCAGTGTGCTTCAAGAAGGAATCAGACAGGAATTTGCTTCTGACAAAATTTTAGTTCAACCAATTTATATTGAGAGACTAAATTGAGGAATCAATGACTACTGCAGCTCCATTAAAACAATAAATATAATCTTCAATACATGTCCCAAAAACACAGATTGATGGGGCATGCAAGAATTTTTTTCTTTCTTAACCATGAAGATTTCATGATTGGTGTTCAGTTGCCAAACCAGTAATAAGACTGCAGAAAAAAGCTGCCAGAAATCATTCGTAATTGAATTTTGTCATACAAAGATTGTCACGTTGGACAATTGAAGCTTCAAAAACTTGTTTTCCTTAAATCTATGAACTGTACCATTCACTAGTACAACTTCAAAGGCCACAAATTTGATATGTTAACCATTCCTGAAACACAACAGCCATGCTTCACAGAAAAACAGCATTTGCCAGAATGTGTAAACATTTAATACACAGTAACAGAACTGCCCACAGCTAATTCCCATCTTGTCAAGGATTCAAAATAATTTAAAAACATTCTATGTACAGGAAATCAAAAAGATTTTTTAAATCATTTTAATCATTCTCACAATTACAATTATTACAAAAATTATCAGACATTGAAGAATGAAATCCAAGATAAGAAGATGGAAAGGTGTTCCATACTCTTGGTAAGGGAGAATTAATATAATAAAAAAGGCTATTCTGCCAAAAGCACTATATAGATTTAATGCAATCCCTATCAAGATACCAATGTCATTCTTTACAGATATAGAAAAAGCAATTCTTAAATTCATTCGGAACAATAAGAAACCCAGAATAGTCAAAACATTACTAAGCAAGAAAGATGAAATGGGCAGTTTTGCTATACCAGATCTAAAAGTATACTAAAGAGCTGTAGTAACAAAAACAGCATCGTACTGGTATCAAGACAGGAAAGAAGACAAATGGAATGGAATAGAAGACCCTGAAACAAATCCATAAATCTTTAAGCATTTGATTTTTGACAAAGGGGAACAAAATATTACATGGAGGAGAGACAGCCTATTCAACAAATGGTGCTGGATAAACTGGTCAGCCACTTGCAGAAAGTTGAAATTAGACACTTATCTTTCACCTTGCACAAGAATCAAATCAAAATGGATCAAGGGGATGTGAGGGCAATCTGGCTGCAGCTATGTCACCCCATTGATCGCCAGGGTTGATTCAGCTGATCTGGGTGGCTAGGCGGTGTCCCCTTCCTCCCTCACCGCTCCATGTGCATCCCTTCCTAAGCTGCGTGCTCAGTTGAAGAGGATGACCTTCCCCAATAGAGGAAGACTGTTCTTCAGTCAAGGGTATACGAGTAGCTGCGCAACCCTGCTAGAACTTCCAAACAAAGTGGATCAAGGATCTAGGAATTAAACCAGCTACCTTGCAAATGATGGAAGACAAATTAGGTCCAACACTTCAGCATTTGGGAGAGGCAAAGACTTTCTCAACATGTCTCCTAAAGTGAAGGAAGTAAAGTAAAAAATCAGTGAATGAGATGTCTTAAAGCTAAAAAGCTTTTGCACTGCCAAGGAAATAATCAAATTAATCAAGAGGTTTCCTACAGAATTGGAGAGAATCATGGGCTGTGATTCCTCTGACAGGGGCCTCATATCCAGAATCCACAAAATCTTCAAAAATTTCAACTTCAAAAACACAAACAACTCAATCAATAAATGGGCCAAAGAACTAAATAAAAACTTCTCAACAGAGGACATTAATCAAGCCAATGAATACATGAGAAAGTGCTCTAAATCACTAGTAATCAGAGAAATGCAAATGAAAAGTACATTCAGATAGCACTTCATGCCAGTCAGATTGGCAAAAAGAAGAAAATAAACAATAATAGATGCTGGAGGGGTTGTGGAGAGATAGTCACACTAGCACACTGTTGGTGGAGCTGCAGACTGGTACAGCCCCTCTGGAAAGCAATGTGGAGAATCCTCAAAAAACTAGGGATGAGCCCACCATATGATTCAGCTATTCCTTTACTAGGTATTCTTCCAGGGAATTTAGAATCAGCACATTACAATGACACAGCAAAATCTATATTCATAACAGCTCAATTTATAATAGCTAAATTATGGAAACAACCCAGATGCCCTTCACTGGATGAATGGATCCAAACACTGTGATATATATATATACACACATATATATATACACATATATACATACATACATACATTCCATGGAGTTCTACTCAGCAATTAGAAGCAATGACATCACAACCTTTGAAGGGAAATAGAAGACTATGGAAGAAATCATGCTGAGTGAAGTCAGCATAACTCAGAGAACCAAGGGTCATATGTCCTTACTTATTTGTGGAGGTTGGAGCTAAACCCTGACCATTGTGAAAGGTGGTCAACTCTCATGTATTAAACCCTGATAAGGTGTAGTGACACACAACCTAAGGCATTTGTAGAGATGTATTGGGAAGG
This sequence comes from Aplodontia rufa, assembly GCA_004027875.1. Taxonomy (NCBI): domain Eukaryota; kingdom Metazoa; phylum Chordata; class Mammalia; order Rodentia; family Aplodontiidae; genus Aplodontia; species Aplodontia rufa. The sequence continues at coordinate 81,189 of PVKS010002763.1, forward strand.
AGGGGGGAGGGGGAGAGGGATAAGGGTGAGTAATTAGGGGGGCTTTAGGGGGTTCTAATGTTCAGAATATAAATAAATATATTATTTCATTGGATGCATGTTTGATTGTTCAACAAATAAAGTTCTTAATAAAAAAGAAATTTAACATTTGTATACAACTATTTTAAAAAGCAATTACAATTAAGGTTATAGAGTCATTCATTAAGGTTGTAGGGTCACTCAAAACCAAAAGTAATTATTCCAAACTACCTTCATCTCTAAAGGAGATATAGCAACCCATGTCATTAAATGAGAGAATAAAGGAGGACCAGAAACCAAATGAGTGGGCAAAATAATGGAGCATGGACAAAATGGAGTGAGATGCCCAGAGGATGGAGTATCTCTGAGAAAAAAAAAAAATGAGAAAAGATGTAGTACTGTGATGCCACCATAAACTTTTTCAAGTTAATTTTAATTCCAAGTTGGATGGAGCACTATCAGCTGAGCCATTGTCATAGAAGGACAGAGGAGAGAACTTGAAATGGAGGATATAGTAAAATACAATAGCTGCTCTTTATAGATATTCAGGAACAGCTATAACCAAAATTGTCCAGTAAATAAAAGAGGAAAGGGCACTAAATCTCCCATTCAAAGGCATTCTTCCTCTTTTAGGATCCTCTTCCATTTCAAATGTTTCAGTATTTTTGAATGTGATCACCAATCTTCCTCCATTAAGAGAAAAAAATCTGATAGGCTCATTAGTCGTATAATATAAGAAATATTAATAGAATTATAATTTCTCTTGGCATTGCTTTCACCTAACTTAGTTATTGAATTCTAACTCCCAACTTAAGAATGGTATTAGAAGCACTACGGTACATGTGAGAGATATAGTAAAGAGTAAATGAGTGATTTCCCAATTGTTAAAGGTAGGAATGGAGCCGCCATATTCTGATTTCAAAGCAACACAGTACTGTGGTTATATTTTGAGTTCTGAAATTGGACTCTCACTTGTGAGTTCTGGTACCACTCAACTAACCCTGTGATTTTGGTAAGTCATCCCATATCTCACAGCTTCGCTTTCTTCAGCTGCAAAAATGAGAATAACTCAAGATTCTATCAGATTAACTTGCTGTGATTATTAACTAATGCCTATAAAGTACTTGATACAATGCCTAGAATATATTAAGCATTCCATAAATGTTAGAGTTATAGCCATTATTATTCCCACTATACCTTACTACTCCAGGCACAATCTCCTTGAATTTCTATGAAAGATAAAGTCTTAATCTAATGAAAATCATCTTACTATGACATCTTAAAAAGAATAAAGGCAGTAAGATTAGACCTCTTTGTTAGCTTTTTATTTTGTTTTCTGCTAAGATGGAGAAAAGAAAAGGAGTTAGAAGCTTTTTCCAGTATTTTTGAAAGCTTAAGACATAGACAACAGCAAATGTCCAGAAATGCCCCACTATCCATAGATTTCTGTAAAGAGAATTAAAACAAACCTAGGTATTTTAAATAGAAGGGGTGTTTATTCAAGGAATCAAATGCTTGCTAAATCCTTAGAAGAATGACAGAGAAATAAATGAATAAGAACCTTTACTGAGATTACACCTCACTCCAGTCAGAATGGCAAAGTGAAGAATACAAACAATGACTGAGGCTGAGGGGTTGTGGGAAAAAAGGAACACAAACACATTACAAACTGGTACAACCACTCTGGAAAGCAATGTAGAGACTCCTCAAAAATGAGGGATAGAACCACCATACAATTCAGTTATCTCACTCCTTGGTATTTTACCAGAAGAGCTAAAATCAGCATAGTATAGAGAAATAGCTACATAAATGCTTATAGAAGCTCAATTTACAATAGCTGAATTATGGAAAAAGTCTAGATGTCCTTCACTGGATGAATGGATTGAAAAACTGTGGTGGATATATATATATATGTATATGTATATGTATATATATATATATATATATATGTATATGTATATGTATATATATATATACACACATACACACACACACACAATGGAGTTCTACTCAGCTATTAGAACAAAAGGTATCATAGCTTTTGAAGGCAAATTGAAGGAAATGGGAAAAAATCATGCTAAGTGATATAAGCCAAAGACAGTGACTTAAGGGTCAAATATTTACTCTCATACGTGGAAGCTAGAGTGAAATCAGGATAAGTTGAAAGTTAGGTTAATTTACTAGACCCACCAAATTTGAAGTAATACATAAGCTGTGGCAACTATAGCTATGAAGGGGAGGGTGAGGAGAAAGGGAGGGAGGATAGGGAGAGTAAAGGGGGATTATCAATACTGTAGGATACACTTGATTCCAATGAGAAGACCAAATATACTCAGATAGTTAAATAAATCTAGCAATTTCAATAATTAAAATGCATGCAATTGTCTTTTACATCTGTAACATGGAGGAATCACAGAGCAGACACGAGATTGGGGAGTGGGTGAAGCAGTGAAAATCCTCGACAAGGATCTGGTTTAAGCTACTCTGTTAATAAATATTCATGTAAGAATGTGAAGTAACAAATCCCTTCATTATGTAAGATGATATTGAACCAATAAAAAAAGAGAGAGAGAAAAATCAGGGAGATACCCATCACTTAGATGACTGAGACTGGAAAGAGACAAATTCTAGTGAGATATCACCAGACTCAAATTTGCACAGCTGAGATAAAGAGAAATTATAAAAAAGGGTAACACAGTTCAACATTTGCCTCACAGATTATTCAGTAGTCATAAAAGGAATTCAACAAGGAGATTCTGTTTAATGAAATAGACATCTTTTAAATTTGCCTCAGCTATACATAGTGGATCTTTTCAAATCCCACCATATGCCAGTAACAAGAATTATACACTTACACACATTTTGGGCTGTTATCTGTCGAATATGGAGTGCAGCATTTGGGCAAAGCATTGTCTCTGGAGTCAGGAAGACCTGTACTGAATCAGAGTTGTGTCCACATTGTGTGATGCTGAACAAGTCAGCTTTCCTCATTTTGTAACACAAGAGTTGTGTAATGGGTATTGTAGCAATGCAATAAATATTTGATAAATTACTTTTCTGCTTGGTGTAGATTAAGTATCTGATAAAGCCTAGTTGTGACTATTATTAAAAAAAAAAAAAAACAAAACGAGTTACTGCCAGTGCCAGGATAAGGAAGCTGTTATCCTTCTGAAACTGTCTCAGGATATCTGTAAAACAGTTGAGTAGGCCCTGTAAACTGAGTCCAGCCATGCCACCTCCATCACTACCTCCAGATACCCACAAGTCAGTGAATGAAAGCTACAACCCTCCATCTGGCTGCCATACTGCATATATTTCCATAAGCACACCTGCCTTCTCAAACAGCAACAGGGAGGAGGCAAATGCCTTGTGCCCACAGTCCAAGTTAGTGGAATCTTACGTCTTGAGTCCAAGCAGCAAGCAAGTCTGGAAAATGTGATTTGAGAGTTTTTCATTCCCTGGAGGATAGATAGGTGTTTCAGTCAGCTTTTCATTATAGTGACTAAAAGACCTGATAAGAACTATTTTAGGAGGAAAAGTTTATTCATGAACTTATGATTTTGGAGGTCTCAGTCAATAAAAGGGCTCCAGGTGAGGCCACACAACATGGTGGAAGAAGGTGGCAGAGGGAAGCAGCTCATGGGATCACATCATGAAGCAGAGAGAGAGAAAAACTTCACTCACCAGATAGAAAATATATATCTAAAAGGCATGCCCCCAATAGCCCACTTTCTCAGGCCACCTCTTCCAGTCACATCCTACCAGCGTACAGTTACCAATCAATCCCTATTAGGGTATTAATTCAGTGATTGATTTAAGGCTTGCATAATCCAATCATTTCACCTCTTAACCTTTTTGCATTGTCTCACATATTGAGCTTTTGGGGATCACATTTCATTCAAACCATAACAACAGGAGTTGGGAATGATAACATGATCCTTGTTTGGCTTCTCAATATCCATATGCATATACCATTTGAAATGACATTAAAATTCTAAATAGCAATAGTAAAAATAGTATCTGTCTTTATTATAATGCAAATACCTTTCATAGAAATGCAAAAAAGCTGACTTTCTCTGAAAGAAGAACACAAAGATTTTAATCATTTGATTTATGTCTATCTCTGGATAATATTTCCTCCTGGTATAGCTCAGTTACAGGCCAGCTTCAATACCTTATCACCAAGAATTAAACTATAAATGTAAACTGCTCCTAATGTGATTTATGTAAATAAAAGGAAGGGTAAAGAAGGATACTTATTAATACACACACCAAAAGAGAGAGAGAGAGAGAGAGAGAGAGAGAGAGGGACTAGAGTTCTCTTTTATGAAATTTGTTATATTACTGGAATTGATAAACTCTTCTTTCAAGTACACATCTCATTTTCACTTTGCTCTCAATCAAATTCTATCTAGTATGTATTTTACATTTGGTAGGGATATGCAAACCGTCAATCTTGAGATGTCTCAGCCATTAAAGGCCCTTCCAGCATGGAATCGTGGTTGTATTTCATTTACTGCTTTACTTGGAAGTAGAAGAAGCATTGGAAGCATTGCAGAGGACAACCTCCAGTTTCAGGCATATTTCTCCTTGCTTTTATAGAGTAACAAACACCCAATAAACACACAAGAGAATCAATCACTGAACAGAGCAACTTCTTCTTTTTTTGGTTGTTAATTCAGTAACATAAAAGTCCAAAATGGACAGATTGAAGTGATAGCTTCCTATGTTTATGCAAAGTTTATCCCCATCCTGCAAACATAGATCTTGTGAGTACATGTCATCTATGGCTAATCAAATGGTGGTCCACATTCTCTTCAGGTCAGTGTACTCCTTCTTATTGATCCTCAATGACTATAGATATTGAGTACATGTACTTAGAACTATTTGTTAAAAATTTAATAAATTAATTTGGTTTCTATCTTCAGGTACTCCTAAATTTTAATTACTTACTTTTTGTAATTTATAAAATTGTGGATCAGAATTTTTTCAAAATTCTGATCCATCATCTTTGTTGGAGAAAATAATGACCTAGGACACCTGCTACTTTCTTCTTATCAGGTTCTGTCAGTTTAATATCATCAATAAGCTGTTCTTCAAAGTATGAAAATGATGAAATGCCCTATGGGTTCAAGTACAATAGTATCAGATAAACTAGCCCTGAAATAAGATGTATATTCCTGTTCTTGTCAAGTTAAGAGCAAACTACTTTCTGATCCTCCCTAATTTTTTGGGGAAAGGGGGAAAGCACTCACCAGAATTATAGCTACATAAAAGAAGCCAGAATGTGTTGATTGGCTCCAGCAAAGAGATCAGTTATAATTACCATTCAATCTAGTTGAAATAATGTGCTAACATTTTCTAAAACCAATCCATCCATTCTGTTATGGTTTCAATATTAGGTGCTCCCCAAAAGCTAGTGTGTAAGACAATGCAAGAAGGTTTAGAGGTGAAACGATTGGATTATGAGAGCCTTAAACCAATCAGTGACTTAGTGCCTACAGAGATTAACTGGATGGCAACTGCAGGCTGGTAGAGTATGGCTGAAGGAGGTGGGTCATTGAGGGCACGACTTAGAGGTATCTGTTTGGTGAACTGAGCTTAATCTCTTTCTGCTTCCTGAAGTCATGTCTTTAGCTACTTCCCTCTTCCACACTCTTCCACCATGATATTCAATCTCACCTCAAGCCTCAAGGAATAGAGTCAATCATCTAAGGATTGAGACCTCTGAAACTGTGAGCTCCCAAATTTTTCCTTCTTAAAGTTGTTCTTGTCACGTCTTTGGTCGCAGCATCAAAAAATAAATAAATAAATAAATAAATAAATAAATAAAAACTGACTAAAACACCATATTTGGTGTTGGTAATAATCTCTGCTATTCTTTCCCCCAGAAATGCACTATTGCTTTTTATTTACTACTTTGGAAGAGAGTAGAGATTCCAAAAGTCTTTCTTTAGCTTTTAATACCAAAATAGCCCTTAATCCATTAAGCACCTGATCCACAATGAAGCTCACTCTTGTCCTGAGAACCACAGTGGTTTTCTAGAACTCTTTGGCTTAACATTAGAGTCACTAATTAATGATCCTCAAAAGAGTAGTTAAATTAAAAAAAAAAAACTAGTTTTTTCCTCCAGGATAAAAGTGTCTTGGTAAATGGCAAATTACTTGGGGAAGACTAGGGATAAAATCTATTAAATATTGGAACTACTTTTTCAAAAGATCCTAGCCACCTATTAAGGCAAGAGGCTGTGGGTATGAGAATTCTCTCACAACTGGAGTTTAGATAAGAGGCTTTGATTCTAAATTATGTTACCTCATATTAGTTTCTATTCACTAAATCTGAAGTCTTTATTTTATTTTAGCTATAAGTATCACATATAATCTTAACAGTCTTCTCATTTTATTCAACATGGGAGCCATAATCAGTTAACCCCCACAAAGATCTCAGCAGTCATATCATTTTGATTATTATTCTTGCTCTGCTCCCAATTAGGTTAACAAAGCTCTTCTTGTTTCTGGCAATTGTCACTTGATTTCTGACCCCCTGGAATCCTATGATAGTCAATGAAATCAAAGATTTAAATAGCTGCATCTTTCATCTTTATCTTGAATATACAGAGGATAATCACTGTTGTGAACTGAATTGTGTCCTTCAAAAAAACCTTGTTGACGGGGCTGGAGCAGTGGCTCAGTGGTTTCTGCGCTTGCCTGTCAAGCACGAGGACCGGGTTTCAAACCCCAGCACCACATACACAACTGAGTGTTGGAGCAACTAAGGCCATGTGAAAAACTAAGTAAAGTTGTTTCTCTCTTTCTCTGTCTCTCTCACTGTCCCTCTCTCTCTAAAAAAAAAAAAAAAAAAAAAAAAAAAAAAAAAAAAAAAAAAAAAAAAAAAAAAAAAAAAAAAAAAAAAAAAAAACCCTTGCTGAAGCCCTAACCCCCAATGTCTATAAATGTGACTATATTTGGAGGTAAGGCCTTCAAAGGAAGAATTAAGTTTAAAAAGACCATTAGGATTCCTGGGCACTAGTCCAATCTGCCTTGTGTCCCCATAAGAAGAAATTGAACACATGAAAAGATGCCAGAGACATTCATATACAGAGGAAAGGCCATGTAAGGGCACAGTGAGAAGGTGGCCATCTATAAGATGAGAGTCCTGAAAGACACCAGACACATTAAACTTGAAATTGTAGTCTCCAGAACTGTGAGAAAATAAATTTCCCTTTTTTAATTTATCCAGCCTGTTCAATAAATGGAGGTACAAACTGGACAGCCATATACAGACAATTGAAAATAGATCCTTATCTTACATCCTGCACAAAAATCAAATCAAAATGGATCAAAGAACTAGGAATTAAACCAACAGCTATGCAATTATTAGAAAAAATACAATCAATACACCACCATAGAGGTATAGGGACTTCTACCTTAACAAGATTCCCATAACGCAAGAACTAAAGCCAAGAATCAAAATGCCATTAAACTAAAAAGCTTCTGTACAGCTAAGGACTCAATTAAGAATGTAAAGAGAGAGCCTACAGAATGGGAGAAAATCATGGCCTGCTACTTCTCTAACAGGGGGCTAATATCCAGAATATGCAAAGATCTCAAAAAAACTTAACACCAAAGCACAAACATTCCAATTAATAAATGGACTATGGTACTGAACAGAAACTTCTCAACAGAAGAAGTTCAAAAAGCCCATAAATATATGAGAAAATATCTACATCACTAGCAATCAGAGAAATGCAAATCAAAACTGCAAGATTTTACCTCACTAAAGTCAGAATGGCAAAGATGAAGAATACGAATAACAGATGCTAGAGGGGTTGTGGGGAGAAAGGAACACAAACACACTGTTGGTGGGACTGCAAACTGGTACTGACACCCTGGAAAGCAATGAAGACACTCTTCAAAAAATTAGAGATGAAATTACCATGTAACTCAGCTATCCCACTCCTGGATATTTTATCAGAAGAGCTAGAAACAGCATATTACAGATATACAGCTACATCAATGTTTATAGCGGCTTATTTTACAATAGCTGAATTGTGGAAAAAGGTCTAGATGCCTTTCACTGGATGAATGGATTGAAAAACTGTGATATATACTGAGGTTGGGGAAGTCAGAAAAATCTCCCTACCCAAAGGAAGAAATTTTGAACTGAATCATAAGAAAAAAAAAAGAGTGAGAAAAGTTGTTTTAGGCAAAGAAGCAGCATAAGTAGATACAACTTTAAGAGACAACACAGTCTGGCAAATGCAGGATGTTCCATGTGACTGAATTAGAATGAAAAGTGAGAGTCAGGCCTGGTGGCATGAGCCTATAATCCCAGCTGAGGCAGTAGGGTTGTAATTTTGAGGCCAGTCAGGGCAACTCACAAAAATCCTGTCTCTAAACAAAATGGCTTGGGGTGTACTACATTGGTAGAGCTCTTGCCTACTATGCACAAGGTCCTGGATTCATGCCCCAGGGGCAGGGCGTAGTTATAATTAGCATAAGGACAAAATTATGAATAACTTCCATTACAAAGGCAATGGAGATGGCAGAAAATTTAATCAGCAGTCACTAATATGTGTTCCCTTCTGGGCATATAGCTATACTTTGCACACTTGGATGTAAAGGGGGTTAGGGTGTGATACTATGACTGGTTCTGGCCTATGGGTATAAGTGATATCTGTTGTTGTACATTCATGCATTCTCTGTCCTTGCTATGGCAACCAGCAACATTCAGATTATAGAGACTCTGCCAGCCTAGACCTGGAATGACTGTGTGAGGAAAAATAAGCATCCTATATTTCCAAACCACATGGTACAAACAGAATGAGTAAGACTTAAGCCTTCACTTTGTTAAATTACTGATATTTTAAGTTGATTTACAATTTGCAATATAACCTATTATTAACTGATAATATAGAGGGCAATTGCTATAAAATTTAACCAGGACAATGGCTTGCATACTCATACTTTAGAAAGATCACATTATCTAGGTAGCTGGATACAGTTAAGAGAAGCTAAGGGTGAATACAGGAATACAAGGGCAAACTGTAACAATAATTCATACTCAATGGGTACTGTCTCCCTCCTTAGCCAAAATTACCTCTTTTCAATTAAAGCTCAGAAAACTAAGCATTGGACAATCCTACACCATAGTTTCCTTAGGCCCAGCTCTCTTCCAGAATCACTACATGTAGAGATTCCATGACAGAGTTTTAAACTCTTAGAAAGATTTAAGACCAAAAAAAGAGTCTGGGCCTCCAGTTATGATAAGAAACTTTGTGTTAACAGAAAAGTCTTGCCCTAAATTACTCTGAAAATCCCTTATTTTGTGCAATATTTACTCCAAGCATGTGGCATTCTGAAATTCAAAACAAAACAAACAGAAGGGGGGAACCCTCAGGTACCATGCACTTTCCACCTATCCATAAGTAGACCAAATATCTGGTCCAGATTTCCCTGAACATCACATGAAACATCAAAGTTACTAAGATGGAGGTACTAAAGAAATCAGTATAAAATCATTAAATGTTTGAGTGTTTAGTGCCAAGAAATAAAATTGCAGTATGGTGACAATCTATGTAGTTATCAAACCAGTTGGAAATACAACTTGGCTAGTCTATAATTTAGACTCTCCTCTGTGATTTGGCCATTAGGCTACTTGGCTAATCTGATGGTAAGTCTCTTAGTAACTTTGTGTAAGTCACCACCTTCAATATCTCCATTTCCCTTCACAAGCTTAACAGTAAGATTATTTTTCCCCTCAGAGAGATCATGTGAGAGGTTGTAACAGAAGCATTTATTGAACATTTTGGATGTCTTTTATATACAGAGTCTGAAGTTCAAAGCAGTTTCATATATGCCTAGACAGGGACTCATAAATGCATTTGGTTTATACCAAGGGATGACTCTACCATGTGTTACTGCTGAGAAGTGAAGGACTTGTATTAAAAATGCATAATTTAATCAAGAAAAAAAACCACTAATCAGTAGGAAATATGCAACCTTGATGTTATGGGATTTTTTTAATGTTCATGTTATTAGAGCTGCCACAATTTCTTAAGTCTATCAAAATGAAAATGTAAAATAGAAGTTTTGAAAGACAAAATGAGCTCACACATGAGTTCCTCAGAAGGGTCTAGCACTCCTCTAAGGCAAAAGCAGAATGACAGCAGCCAGGGCTGTCACTATTCCTTCCCTTCCGCTGTTGAAAAAATATAACTTGGCAAGGAAAAGTTTGCTGTTTTTTTCAAAATTCAGTAAACTATGTGGTCATTCCACCAAAACCAGGGCTCAAATAGTGGCAGAATACATAGGCCATCAGTGATACTGCTTTGGTGTTCATGTACTTTCCAACTTAGGTGCAGAGTTGTAAAAACAACTGAAAAAGTGATCTTCTCAGGCCTTCCCATGGGTCAATAATTAGGCTCAATATCCCAAACCTTTGGCTATACAGCCTGGAGTCCTGTTTGAAACCAGTTCAGTGATGAATGCATACATGTGACAATTTCAGTAACACTTGACTGGCATGAGAACTGTTTGGAGGTTTTAGGCTGGAGTAAGGAGTGTGTGTGTGTGTGTGTGTAGCTCTTTCTGCTTCTGTGTTTTGCTGAGGGATAATGAAGAACAATAGAAATAGTGGGAAATGGAGGAATAAAATGGTGTTTAGTTTATCATTATTTTCATCTAAGCTCTATAAAATGGAAGCTGGCTCTCTGCTCTTCCTCATTCAACAGACAATCACATCTTCTTGTGCAGTGCCAGCCACATCCATAGACATGATGATGAAGATCAAAATAAATAGATTCTGCAAAATTGGGACCCCAATCACCAGGGCTACTTTTAACCCTGACAAAGTTGATGTTGTTGATATCAATGACCCTTTAATTGCCTTCAAATACATAGTCTACATGTTCCAATAAAGTTCTACTCATGGTAAATTTCAGTGGCTCAGTCAAGACTAAGAATAAGAAGTTTATTATCAATGGACAGTTCATTTCCAACTTCCAGGAACAAGATTCCACCAACACCAGATAGAGCAACACTAGTGCTGAGTATGTTGTGGAGCTCAGCCCTGGAGAGGGCCAGGGCTCAGCGGAAAGGTGAAGTAAAAAGTCATTATCTCTATTCCTTCTGATGCCCCCTTATTTCTGGTGGGCATAGGCCTTTAGAAATATGACAACTCCCTGAAGATCATCAGCAAAGACTCCTTCATCATCAATTGTTTATTCCCTGGTAGAGTTTGCCCATGACAATGCTGGCATCGTGGGGAGACTTCTGACCACAATCTATGCCATTGCTGCCACCCAGAATACCATGGAAGGCTACCCAGAACATCATTCCCGAATTCACTAGCTCTGTGAAGATTATTGTCAAGGTCATCCCTGAGCTGAAAACTCACTAGCATAAAACACCTCATGAACACTTTTTACAACATTATTTAATTTTCAATTGATAATATTTTGAAAAAATTAAAATATAATTTCACCTGCATCTGTTTGCCTTTTAAAATACAGTTATTAGAAATTTCAAAATTATATTAAGGTCTTATAGCATGTTTCCATTGGATTGTGTTGTGTTACTCTAATCTTCTCCACTGGATATGTGAAGAACTGCAGTCAGAATGTTGAAGAAATTTATCCTAAGACATAGACTTCAGTCAGTTCTTTATGTATCTGATGGAGAATAATGGTGTAGCATAGCACCATCCAATAAAAATTTTGCAATTACATTTTTTTAAGAGAAAGGGACAGTGAGAGAGAGGGAGGGAGAAAGAGAATCAATTTTATTTAGTTTTTCATGTGGCTTTCGTTGCACTGAGACTTTTTTGGGTATGTGGTGCTAGGGTTTGAACTCATGTACTTGCACATGCCGGGTAAGCACCATAACCACTGAGACACCTCTCTAGCCCCTTGCAATTACATTTTTTAGTCAGCTTTGGCTGCTAAAACAAAATATCATGGAACAGAACTTTGTTTTCTCATAGTTCTGCAGGCTAGAGGACCAAGAGCATGATTTGGCAGGGTTTGTTTTCTGGAAGGCTTGAATAGGGCTTGCATATGAGGTGACCCCTAAAATTGCCTGCTAATATAGGAATAATTCAGAGGTGAAATTATTTGACACTGTGAGACCTGTAACCTAATCAGCCCATCCTATGGACTGAGAGATAACCATAGGCTGGTGAGATGTGTTTGGAGAAAGTGAGTCACTGAGGGTGTTCCCAAGAAGGGTGCCTCTTCCATGTGTCCCCTTACATCCTCTGCTTCCTAATCCTACCATGAGCTGACCAGCTTTCATTTGCTGGGCCCTTCTGCCATGCTGTGTTTCCTCACTTGGGCCCAGAGCAATGGAGTTGGTCATCTATGGACTGAGACCTCAGAAATTTTGAGCCCAAAATAAACTTTCCCTCTTCTACGTTGTCCTTGATCACAGTGATGCAACAGTTGACTAAAACAGAGTACTTCTCTGTTTGTCAATGACCTCTAGCTATGCTAAATCCTCCCATGGCAAAGAGAGAGCAATCTGGTGTCTCTTCCTCTTCTTACAAAAGCACAAATCCCATTATAAGGACCCTACTCTTATGATTTCATCTAAATCTAACTGTGTCCTAATGATCCCCTCCAAATACCATCACATTTCTGAGTTAGAACTTCAACATGTGATTTGGAGGAGTCATAATTCAGTCCATGGTAGTTTTTCTCTATTTGAAGAACATAACATCAGAGACATAAATTTGAAAAGCCTACTTATCACAATAACTGCACTAAAAGTGTTGTTTTGTTTTCATTTTTGTGGACAACACTGATGAAAATACTCATGTGAACTTACATTAGCTGCACATCCAACTTATCTAAGCTCTAATGCACTGCCAATTTAGCCTCCCTGAGGGAGACTCAAGATCACTGACTCCAGAGCAATTCAGCTATCCTTTGTCCAAGATAATAAGCACTTACTGAATGTGGCAGTATGTAAGTTTCACACTAAGAAAATGGCTAAAAATGAGAGGAAAGACAGCCATTTAAACTCACAAGCTGTTATCTGTCACTAAAGCATTCAAAAAAAATCTGACTGGAAGAACGAAAAATAATGAAGGGAGGGGCCGGTGAATAGAAGTGTAAGTGCTGGGAGTAAAGCTCAGTGGTTGAGAACTTGCCTACCATGTGCAAAGCCCTAGGTTCCATCCCCAACATCAAAAAGGCAATAAATACAAAGAAAAAATAAATAAATAAACTCCAAAAGTATATGTGCCAAGCCATGAAGTACTAAACAAGAAAGTAATGGTGAGATGCTTGAAAGAAAATGGGTCTTTAGTGGAAGAAATGATACACTTTCAGTTTGCTAATCAGTGACACTTGCTTTAAAAGGTGAAGAAGCATATGAAATAGTATAGTGCTTTCTTCAAAATTGCATAGCTTCTAAAGAATAGAAGTTAGCCTTCTCACTTGTCCTAAAGGTCTTCTCTGCGTTGGTTCACAGGACCATTGCTCTTCCTAAAGCTACAAGTGACATTAAAGAGCTATACAATCTGCCTTCCAGTTTTGTGTTGCAAATACTTTATGAATGAGATTTTAATTAACTGTGTAGGATTGCTGGATGATGAATGTATTCTAAGCATTTTGATTTTATTATCATTTGATAATCTATTTCCAGGCCACATGTTTCTATAATTGTATTTCCTAGATAGTTCAAATTCACTTCAATTCCTGCAGAGGCAGGACTATTTCTCAGCCTGGATTCCAGTATTAGGAAAACAATTGACTTTCTTCACCTAAATACACATTAAATGAGACAATGTTAATGACTATTTAATGATTTTTTTAAATATATTACACTGGCAATGTGTAACCCTGAAAGAAATTGGCATAATGTTTTTTCCAATATTGCATTTTGCAAACTGGTAATCAGAAAAATTTATCATATTAAATTCTATACAAAAATTTTATATTTAATTATTTGTATATTTATGTTTTGTTTTCCCAATATTAAGGTCCCAGGGCATAGGAATAAAGACTCTTTGCATAAAATCATGCACCTACCATCTACATTAAGAAAAGATTTCTGCTGGGTGCTGTGGTGCATGCATATAATCCCAGTAGCTTAGTAGGCTGAGGCAGGTGGATCACAAGTTCAGAGTTAGCTTCAACAACCTAGCAAAACCCTAAGCAACTTAGCAATACCCTATCTTAAAAATAAAAAATAAAAAATGGGCTGGGACTGTGACTCAGTATTTAAGCACCACTGAATTCAATCCCCAGTATCCAAAAAAAAAAAAAAGAAAGAAAGAAAGATAGGATTTATTCTTTGCTAATCCAGTTAAACCTGACATAGTACATGACAAATTTTTTCAGTTTAAAAAGTAGGTTAATCTATCTGTTGCAATTTACTCTTCACACTTTATGAATAGTTTTTCTATTTCTACTAAGTCTGTATTATCCTTTCTCATGATGCTTTATGCCTTATGTAGAATTTTCCCATAGAAAATCCTAGGGGAAAAATTCTTCTCCTTTTTTAGATGAGATTCCTAGAACCCAAAGATGTTAAACAACACATGTAAAGGAACACAACAATGAAATGGAACTGGCATCAAAACCAATGGCACTAAACCCAATGGCATTTATCCTGGATTCTCACCTCTTCTTTCTTGCCTTCCCTGCTACCTGCCTATTGTTTTAATGTAACCTTTCTTTTAACATTTAGAAATTATAAGGATTTTATAGCACTTAAACATGTTTTTCTTTTGCTATATCATTTCAAAATTAAAAAGAAAGTTAATTTAAAAAAAAGAGGGAAGGGAAGGACAAAACTGCTTGCTATTAAGCTATCAGACACATTTCCACTTCATGGCCTTTACCTTGGATGGTTTCTCTTCCTCAAAAAGAGAGGCGAGATCAGGGGAGGGAAAGTCTCTTCACCTTGATTTTTGGCTCTGGCTAGTCTACTTCCCAGTACTTTCTTTTTTACAGAGTTCTCTCAACTCAAAATCTTCAATCTTTTCCTTCCTTTCTCTTCACTTTTCTCCAACCAAGTGTGTCCTCCATATGCCAGTGATAACCTTTTTATTGAACCACAAGAACCTCCACATGGACAATTCTCAGAGCCACCTTGATTGGCCACAGGCAGTACTTCTACTATTCGTCACCCCCTCACTTGCACTTTCTACACTTGGCTTCTGGGTCATCACATGACCTTCATTTCCCTCTTCCCCTCTGAATACTTTTCCTCAGTCTTTGGCTACTTTCTCATCACTTCTTAAACTACTAAATTTAGAGTATTTGACACCTTAGTTTTTGTATATTTTGGGACTTCTGGCTTATAATTTAATCTAATCCCATAGCTATAAATACCATCTGTACATTGATAATTGCCAATGTCCTGTCTCTGTCTGGCACTTCTCCTCTGAATATCAGTCTGGCCTGTGTAACTGCCTATTTGATCTCTTCACTATTTTATCTACTAGCATCTCAATGTTAACATCCCTAAATTTCAGCTTTTGCTGTTTCCACCAAAATCTGCTCATCTCACAATCTTTCTCACCTCAGCAGGAGATCAAAAACTTTTGCTGATCATCCTAAACTTCTCATTTTTTTTCATGCTACACACACAATTCATTACCAAACTTTATTAGCTCTACCTGCAAAATCTATGCAGAATCTACCTCCTCTGCTGCCATCCTGGCCCATGATGCACTTCATCATGCTTGGATTGATGTGATAGCCTCTTATCTAGGCTTCTGTTTTTGCCCTCACCTGGTTTCAGTCTGTTGTTAACACAGCACAGTGGTCTTTTAAAAATATGTCAGGTTAGCTCACTCCTGTGTTCAAAGCCCTCAAATGTCTTCCCATCTCACTTTAAGCAAAATCCAAAGTCCTCACTGAGATCTCAAAGCCCCAGACAACATGACCCCCATTCTTTGTCTGACTGCAAGTCCTACTGCCTTCCCCTTTCCTTACACAGGCATACCGGATACCATTCTTCAAAGATTCTGGTGCAGTCCTACCTCAGAGCCTTTGCCTTTGTAGGTCATTCTTCCTAAAATGCTCCTCCCACAGAAATCTGCATGGCTTGCTTCCTCATTTCAGATCTTTACTAAATTGCCATCTCATTGGTGAGAGTTTCCTGACTACCCTGTGTGTAATTTATAACCATAAACAATTCCTCCTTCCCTCAGTTTGGTTTTCTCCTTGGTTACTGACAGTACCTAACATATTTGATGTTAAATATACAGATATAAACTCTGTCTCCCTAGTTAGAATCATAAATGCAAGGACTTTGTTGACTCTTTTATCTCTAGCACTGAGAATAATAGACACTTGTTAAGTACTATGGAATGGAGGGAAGATGGAAGGGAGGAAGGGAGGGAGGATGGCAAGGACAATTAAAGCACTAGCAATTGTGTGAAAACATCATCTAGCTTACTTAGTACATTTAAGTTGCAGTCAGCATGAACCTGCCACAGACCTTCCTGGGCAGATCTAGATAAACAGAAAGCATCAGCCTCTAAAGAACAAGTGACATCCTCCTAACTGAAGACACTTTTTTAAATGCCCATATGAACCAATTAAAATATGAAGTGATTTCAACTTTTAAAAGCTTTTCCTTAGACAACAAAGTAGGAAGGAGCCAATGCCCAAGCTGCCCCTCTTTTTCACTCTGTGTGAAGTACAATGCCAGCTCGCAATGTTAAATTGCAGCTATACTTCTTTTATTTCCCAAAACTAGGTTTTGATTTATCTTATCATCAGTTTTCAGAGTCTGGAATTTTCCCAAGTGAACGAAAATTCCACCATCAGTAAAACTACTGTTCATTACCTGTGTTAATTTTATCTCTTTCTCTGCATTCAGTAACCTCAATCTGCTATAATTCCAGCTGTGAGAAGAGAGAAAGGCAAGAGGCTGAACAGACTTAACACAGAGACTATGTGTATTAAAATAACATTTTCACAGGAAAAAGGAACTGCACTTCACAATGGGTATGGCTAGATCCTGCCAAATAACTAGACAAAGCAAGTTTTTAGATTTCATCTTCCATTATGTAAACGTTCATATTTATACAGTATAAAACTAACCAGTGTAACTCAGTGATACATTCATCTTTAAAACTTATGTATTGTATAAAAGCAGATCCTACATCAAAGAACATATGGCCTAAGTTTAGCAGAAGATGCCAGAATCACATACTATATTTCTGAATAGGGGCATTAGAACTATAAGGAAGTGGCAAGCATAAGAGGCTACATGGCAGGTGCTCTGGAAATGCTACATGCCTCTCTGTCCCTTTCAGAAACTGCTAGTTTAGCCCAGCTCATCTGTACTCTCTGAGGAAGTCTCTCAACCATTCCCTCACTGGGAGGAGACACAGCTGGTAACATTCCTGACCCCTGCAGCCTTCTGAGGGGCGTCCTAAGGTTCTGTAAAGCTGCTGGATGAGTGAAGCCTGTATTTTCTTCCTCTTCAAATTTATAAACAAGGTTGCAATGATTTAGGATGACACTTCAACAAGCCTAATTAAAACCTAATAGACAAGGATGTGATTTGATTCAGTTTCCCACATCTGAAAGGGGAGCGTTCTACATAAAAGGAAGTGAGCCTTCTTGCAGGCTTTGCTTCCTCTCCAAGAATAGGGTTGCAATCCCCTCACAACACTCCCTCTTTTAGGCCTGCTTTCTGTGCATGTACACAAATACACATGGCATCAAAGAATGGCTCTGAGCAGAACTCGAGTCAGGGCAGATCTCAGCAATATTTAAAACTGGTCAATTCCTTGCCTTCAGTATTTTCATAAGTGAGAAGAGACTCAGGCAAAAATGAGTATGCTAATGTACCTTCTATGTAAAGTTGTCAGATAAAATACAGGATACCCAAGAAAATTTGAGTTTCTAGAGAAACAACTCTTTTAGTATAAATATGTTCCAAATATTGCAAGGGACATATTTAAACAAAAAACAATCATACATTAACCTGAAACTCATATTTAACTGAGCATGCTAAATCTGGCAATGCTACTTCAGTATTCCTTTCTTTCTTCCTCTTTTCTCTTCCTCCCAGCCCCTTCCCACTGAATTCTGGGTGTGGGAGCAGACAATGTAGATGGGTGACCATTGGCAGTCCAGGAAGAGCTCATGGAGGAAATAAGAACAAACTAAGTCAAGAAGAATAAGCACTATTCAAAGGAAAAAGCTAGCAATGAAAGGAAAAGGGGAAGAAAATTCAAACAAAGGAAAGAACATGAGGAAAACAGAGGCATGAAAAGCCACATATTACAGAAACTATGAGTTATAATATTGCTGGAGTGTGAAATATAGGACAGAGAACAGCAGTGGTAAAAGTGACAAGATGGTAAAAGTGGATCCAAACCCTGTGCACCAAGATCAGGAGCCCATTGCTGCAGAGCTCTAGAAAAGTTTCAAGCAGGAGATTGATATGATTGATCCAGTTTCGACTGGAGATGATGAGAAACTGAATTGGGGTTATATGAGAGGGATGGGAGGGTTGGAAGACAAACTTGGTATTTGTACAGAAAAAAAAACAGAATAATTTGGTGACTGATTGGATTTGAGGAAGAAAGGAAAAGAAAAAATCCAGGATTAACACAAGGACTCTCCTTAGATAACAAGAATGGAGGTAAAATTCCAAAAAGAATGGTAGCAGGTTACGGACAGAAGTGAGATGACACTCTGACTTTTGCCTAGAGTAGATCATTTTGGATGCTTACAGGATATCAATAAGGTATATGAATAAGAGGCTCAGGAGAAGAGCAAGAGAAAAAGATGTGGTAGTTATCAGCATGAAAATTTGTTTACCAGTTAAGATTATATTTATCTGGACATAATAGAAAGCTCAAAGTAGCAGTGATTTTAACAAAATAAAAGTCTACCTCTCTAAATCCCAAGATGGACAGTCCAAAACTGATATGGTAGCTATAAGCTGTCATCAGGGAGTTAACTTTCTGCACCACCTTCTCAAGGTATGATTTCCATCCTTAAAGTTATCCCCCAGTTCAATTTGGTTTTTCAAGCCACATCCAGCATGCGTGCATTCTCAGAAGCTGGGAAGGGCAAGAAAGCACATTTTACCACCTCTGAGGAGACTGTCCTGATGTATGACACACCCGCCACTGCTTACAGCTCTTTAGCCTGATCAAAGTCATGAGGTCTCCACCTAGGTGTGACAGAGATTGGGAAATGTAATCCTTTAGCTGAGCCCATCAGTTCCCCATCTAAAATGAGCTTATAAGAGAGGTAAGTTGATGAGCAAAGATTAACTTTTTTTCACATCATAAATATTGGTAAGATGAAGAAAGAATTTGAAGTATAAAAATAGTGGATAAAGACAGACCAGAGGAGAATGATTTAAAGGGCAGGCAAACAGAAAGGACTAAAAGGAAAAATCCTAAAGAGAGTAGAAGAACCCACAAGAGCAACAACATTTTCCACAGTGATTCTTTAAGGCTTCTATAGTAGAATTCATATTATAGACTCTAGAATTAAACTGATACTTTGGGGGATTTTAGTAGATTATTCACATTTTCAGCTATAGTATTTGTATTACACATTTGCTTATGCCTGAAGTCTGTAGTCACTCAGTGTCTTCCAAACGACCACAGGCAACTTCAGAAACTGCATTAGCTCCTGCAGGTCATCAAAATAAGCTGGGGCAGCAACTTCCTAGACAGTATCTTCATTTTCACATACTGAAATAATTTAACTCTATGACTCATTCAAAAGTGTTGGGTTAATGAGAACATTAAAAGTAACAAACAATAGATGTCAAGTTGAAACGCCTAGTACAGAGCAGAAACAAAGTTATACTGATATGCCTCAATAAAATAAATAGTTCATTACTGAAAGTTGTCCTTAAAGCAAGATTCTGATATTGAAACCATATTTTTCTCATTCATTTTATTTCCTATGGAAAAAATCAGTCCCAAGACATATAAAACAAAACTGCACTTCAGAGCCAAGTATCCCCTCCACTGATGGGAATGAGGAAATGAAGCAGGATAAATGAAATGTTATCATTAGTCACAGTACACAGGCTTGTGCTCTCTAGATAGACAAAAGAAATTAGCAAGTCTGTCAATGAAAGGCCAACTGTGGCTAAAAGTAGGCCAGAAAGGAGAAAAGAGACTCACTGTCATTACCTACCAAAACCAGCATGAGTGAATTTTCAAAGTACTGTAGTATTCCTTACATGGTCATTTCTCCATTATCCAGAATTGTCAAGGAATAACACCTTCCTGCTAATTAACTATCTCAGGTATCAATAAAAACCTTACATATTTTTAGTCTACTAAGTTGGTGAAGAATCTTAAATGCAATATGGCATTTTAAGTTTCCCAAAGGCTCTTAAAGCTCCTCAGGTTTTTAGAGATATATTACATAATCCCATTATATAGATATCACAATTGATTTTAAGAGGTTTCCTTCATTTGTCGGATAAAAGGAACATGCTCAGTTTTCAGAGTGTCTGTTTCCTCCAAAGTTCATGTGGAAACTTGATTGCCAATGTAAAAATGTTGGCAGGTACATTCTAATAGAATGTGTTTAGGTCACAAGGGCTCTGTTCCCATGAATGTATTAATGCTATTATAGAAAGGCTTTTGGGAATAAGTTTGCTCTCTTGTGCTTTTCTGCCGTGTGAAGACACACAGAGTTCAAGGTGCCTCACCAAAACTCAGAGGCTGGACCCTCACTAGACAACCAACCCTGACATGGACTTGATGTTGGACTTCCCAGTCTATAGATCTGTAAGAATATACATTTCTGTTCTTTATAAATTTTCTGGAATGTAGTATTCTGTTGTAGCAGTACAGACTAAGAAAGACGATAAGTGAATTCCAAAAGTTCTACACAAATAATAAAAGAGAGCGTTGGAACTTGAGACTTACGACTCCAATATCTCAGTTCCATAAGAATAACACAATATCATTTACCATACATGGCTAACATGTATTTCCAATATTCAAATCATCAGCAAAAGGCACTAAGCCATAATTTTGCCTCATATTATGATAATAAAGCATGTTAATATGTCACAGGTTCTCAGAAACATTATCTGTATCAGTTACACTTACAGTTGTATGTAGAAACACAAATAGCACATCATTTTTCATCTGTATATTTAGATATTTGTTATATAATTAGGGATCTCAGAAAGCATACCTAGAACATAGATGATCCAAAGTTTTTTTCTTAAATTGTAAGGCACGTTACTAATTTTAATTTCAATTAATCCTCCTATATAAAATTCACAACATGGTATCTTCCTTTTCCCTTCCCGTCCCCATTTGATTGTCATTCAATATTTGATTATGACAAAGTCACACAAACTTCCCTTCAGGTGCTCTGCCAACCTCAGTTTTTTCATATCAGAGGCAGATGTGGAAACACATGAGTAAATAAATATAATAGTCTCCAAGTTGAAATTATACCAAAATTCAGCACCGATAAGATTATTATGGTTTAGATATGATATATTCCCCAAAAGCTCATATGTGAGACAATGGAAGAAGTACATAGGTGAAATGATTAGATAATGAGAGCTATAATCTAATCAGTGCATTAATCCCCTAATGGGCACTAATTGGTAACAGAAGGTAAGTAGGGTGTAACTGGAGAAGATAGGTTACTGAGGACAAAACTTTGGGGTTTATATTTTGTCACTGGTGTGTGGAGTGCCCTCTCTCCCTTTCCCTCTCTCTTTCGTGTTTGCCATGTCCTGAGCTGCTTTCCTCTGCCATACCTTCAGCCATGATGTTCAGCCTCATCTCAGGCCAATACACTGGAGTTGGCTATTTACGGACTGAGACTTTTGAAACTGAGTAGCAAATTAACGTTTCTTCCTCTAATAGTGTTTTTATCAGGTATTTTGGTCACGGTGATGAAAAAACTGACACATAAAGATCATTTACATACACTGGATTTCTTTTCAGGCATCTTGCTCCTAGGCTGATTCCAAAGTCAGAGGTTTCAGGCCTATGTAATAGGCATTGGTACAAGCCTTGTTAGGTACTAGTTTTCTACAGTTGCTGTAACAAATTACCACAAACTTAATAACTTAGAACAAATTTCATTTTATAGATCTGATGATCAGAAATCTGAAATGGGTTTTAGTGGACTAAAATCAATATGCTGACAGACTCCATTCTTTTCAAAGGATCTAGGGAAAAATTCATGTCCTTTCCTTTCCCAGCTTCTAGAGGCTGCCTGCATTTTCTGACTTGCAGCCCCTTTTCTCTACCTTCAGATCTCTCTCCTCCAAGCTTTCCATTTTTTACTCATAAAAACCTTTTTGATTACTTGAGCCCTCATAGATAATCCAGGATAATCTTATCTCAAAAATCCTGAACTTAATCACACCAGAAAAATTTCTTTTGCCACATAATATAACTTATTAACAAGTGTGTTGACTGGGACATGAACCCATTCAGGGGAACCATTATTCTATCAGAATAACGAAGAAAATTTGATAACAAAATCCTACTGGATGATCTGTACTATATGAAGAATAAATCAGAATGTCCTGGGCCATTTAAATCATTATGTCCTTTATTAAGGTCACTGCTTCCTATTTTATTAGACCCTTGAAATAGCTAAACATTTATCATAAGTTCCTTATTTATTTCCAAAGAAATAACATCAATTTAAAGAGAACAGCACTTTGTATGGTTCTTAAAATGTGTAGCCCTGAGTTCCAAACTGGTTTATCCAGAAGGGTGAGTTCTTTTAAAAGTAGACTGAGGCAACAGGAAACTTTATTCCTTCATTTAATTTTAGAATAAACATGGTGAGGTCCTTGAAATAAAATGGTTTGTCATAATTTTGTTGGAAAATACATTGAAATTTTAGGTTAAATGTTAGGGAACATATTTATATGTCAAAAACATATCTTTTGACATGAGAAGATGGCCAGTTGCAGGAAGGCAGCTTCTCATTTGGCTCCATAACAGGATGGAAAAACTTCAGGACAGCTCCATTGCTTCAAGGTGCATTTTGGAGAAAATAATAACCAGAACACCGCTCTAGTTAGGGGAGATTTTTGGAGGATCAAAGATTTGGGTGCAGCAAATGGAAAACAGGGATTATATCCATCCCAGCTGGAGCACGGCAACTGCAGTGCTACAATGGCTACAGCCATTGGTCCTGATCAGCAAGGGAGTGGGGGAGGAGCTGAACCACAACGAACTAGCTGATCTGCTGCAGAGAAGCTGAGTTCTATAAGGAGTGGTGCATAGGGCTCAACTGGAGACAACACTACTGCTTCTCCACTGCATAAGGGGAGAATAGTGTCTCTCAGCTGCCTGCAAAAGGGAAATTCTGGAGTCTTTTGGAACAGACTGCCTGCAGGAGCAAGTCAGCAGCTCAGAGCAGGCTACTCCACACTTGCACCAGGAGCCAGCCACAGTTCAGAGGCTGAACCTGGAAGAGGAGGCATGATACAGGTCCTGTCTTCACTTAGCTCAGGGAATTCAGGTTTGTGGAGTATAGGGGAGCCTTGCTTAGCCCTGTCCAGACCCACCTCCCGATAGAAGGGTCATGTGATAAGCTAAGGTGTGACAGGAACACTAAGAAACCTCAGCCTGAGCTCAAAAATCCTGGAGGTACTGGGAGTGCAACCAGTAGAGGGAGCATTGAAAGCATATCAACCCACTACACATAAAAGCCTTAAGACTCCTGAGTTTCAAATACCCAGGGAGGCAGGTAAAGTCCAACTCTAGAGGCATTCCTCAATTTGATCTCTTCACAGAAATTTCCACTCAGAAAGTCCAGGAGTCTGAGAATGTCCAGTCCTCTGTTTGAGATCACATAATTCCAGACTGAGAAGCCCTGCTAACAAAACTCAGGCATACAGTGAATATCTGCTCCCAACATATAGAGAGACAACCTCGGTGATCATACGTCCAAGTTTTCATTATGAATTTTTTTTATTTTTTTCTCTGTCTTTCCCGTCTTTGATGTGTATTTTTGTGCCAACTAGAGAAGTTGATTGGCTCATGGACATATAAAAATACTGGTTTTTTCTTTTCTTTCTTTTTTTTTTTTTTTTTTTTTTTTTTTTTTTTTTTTTTTTTTTTTTTTTTTTTTTTTTTTTTTTTTTTTTTTTTTTTTTTTTTTTTTTTTTTTTTTTTTTGTTTTTGGTTTTTGTTTCATTTTGCCTTTGTTGGAGTTTTTTCAGTTTTTTTTCTATTTTTTTATTTTAGTTTTTCTACTATTTCTACATTTTCCCCTTTTGTTTCTTCTCTCTGTACCCCATTCATTCTTGACCATGTTCTTCAAAGTAAATTTTTATCCTCATCCTTCCTCCTGAGGGTTAGGATTTCAATCAGTTCATTTAGAACTTGAACTGAACTCTTCTCCAGCTGAAAGTTTTCCTGCACTTGCTTCTATCCTTTCCTATGCTCTCACCCAAATCTTTTTCATATCTCTTTCACCCTTTCTGTACTTTGCTACCTCTGTCTCTTCTTCCTTCTGGTAGTTGTTTTTTTTTTTTTTTCCCTCCAGCAAATTCCTTACCTCCTCTACTTTCTCTATGTTCATACTCAGATAATACAACCTCCTTTCTAACTTTCTCTTACATTCCCTTCTCTATCAGGTTTCTATATGCTTATAGCATTTGACCCCCATAATTAATGCTGAGTAACCATTACTGTCACAAAAGCCAAACTCAATAACTATTGTATGCTTTGAAACCTGATTTAGGTGATGGATAAATATTATTGTCACCAAAAGTAATGACTAACACAACCATTCGTTTCATAGGTGGAATTTAACATTGTGATACAGTCAGTACTAAATAATCAATTTAATACCATTTATTATATGCATTGGTCATTCACATTGATCATCCCCTATTAGCTCATGAGGAGATGCAAATCTTAAAAGACATTAACAGTACACAGGTTAGGGGCTGGAGTGGTGGCTCAGTGGTTATGGCACTTGCCCAGCATGCACAAGTACACAGGTTCAAACCCCAGCACCCACGTACACAACTGTCAGAGCAATGAACACCATGTGAAAAACTCAATAAAAATTGATTCACTTCAATTCAAGGAGCAAGAAGAAGCCTGAGCAGAAGCCTGAGCAGAACCCACCCCAGACCCGTGCATGCCCAGGACTCCAGTCCTACTGCAGCAGGCATGCTAGACACCTCCAAGGATCCCACACCTAGACACTGCCCAGCAGTCACACACACCTGCTAGATCCAGATATATTGGGCCAATCCTACCACCATGGATTCCAAATCCCAGCACAGCACATAGGTTGATCCATTCTGGGCCACCCCACACCTCTGGGACCCGAGAACCCAATGACACAACATTACCACTTAGCTTCAATAACACAGTGGGATGCCCAGGAACCCCACCAGGTGCCAAGTCTGAGTCCTGGAATCTAGATCCAAAATGTGCAACAAAACAAGGCTCCAGGCAGAAACAGCTTTCTAGAAGAATGTGGTAATTACAAAGGTGCTGTCTGACCCATACCTTGATGTGCAAGGAAGAAAAACCCAGAGACTTGTCTTGATTCCACACAGGGAACCCCAATTCAAACGTCCAGAAAAAGTTTTCAAAGATGAAGAATCAAACAAGAAGAGGTTCACCTCAAACCCACAACTCCCCTACCAAGAGCCCATGGTCAGGGAGTGGGATGAAAATCTAGAATAAATTATCAATGATCTGATAACTAAAAGAAATAATGAACTAAAAGAAGATTTAATGAAGAGACTAAGTGAGAAAACTCAAGAGTTGAAAAACTGTATTATCAAAGAAACAGATATACTCAAAAAGGAAATAACAGGGCTAAAATTGCTAGTCGATGACATGAGAGGAACCATAGAAAAATTTAATAATACACTAACTTCTATAGAAAATAGAACCTCAGCTATTGAAGAAAGAACTTCTGAAAATGAGGACAGTCTGAGCAAGCTTGAGTGCAAGGATAACAAAAAATAAAAACAATTCATAGAACACAACAGAATTTTCATAATGTTTGGGATGAAATGAGAAAAAGCAATCTAAGAGTAATTAGGATACAGGAAAAAATTGAAATGCAAATGAATAGTATAAGGAACATTCTCAATGAAATACTTAGAGAAAAATTTTCCCATATAAAAATAGATTCAGATAGGCTCATCCAGAAAGCTTATAGGACACCCAAAAGGACTAATCAAATGAGAAGCTCACCAAGACACATCATATTCAAAATGTACAACAGGAAAATCAAGGAAAGAATACTAAAAGCTGCAAGGGAGAAATGCCAAATCACATTCAGAGGAAAACCAATAAGAATAATCTCTGACTTTTCAACTCAGACTATGGAAGGAAAAAGATTATGGAAGGAGATCTTACAATGTCTGAATGACCAAAACATGCAGTTAAGAATACTATACCCAGCAAAACTCAGCTTCAAATTTGAAGGGGAATTACAAACTTTTCATGATAAGATCAAACTTGCAGCATTCTTGAACATAAAACCAGTTTTGCAAAGAATCCTCAAAGATAAACTCCAAATAGAAGAGCAATCAAACACTGTTCAAACCCACAGAGGAAATTCAATAAAGGTGTATGCTATCAATAGCCATCCAAGACAGCACAGAACTTACTAATAAAATTCAATGATTATGAACCACAATCACACTACTATTCTAACACTGAATGTGAATGGCTTCAATGTACCACTCAAAAGACACAGATTAGCAGATTGGATCAAAAGACAAAATCCAACAATATACTACTTACACAAGATCCATCTTATAGCCAATGACATCCACAGATTGAGGGAGAACGATGGAAGAAATCCACCATGCGTACAACCCAAGAAAGCAAGCTGGTGTTGCAATACTTACATTTGAAAACGTAGATTTCAAACATAAGCTGATCAGAAGAGACAAAGAAAGCCACTATATATTAGTAAAGGGAACAATACAACAGGATGATATAACCATAGTAAATACACACTGTACAAACAGCAATGTTCGTAACTATATGAATAAATTATTCCATGACATAAAACATAAAACTACTTGTGGACCTCAACACAATAGCACTGGGAGATTTCAACACTTCTCCATCACCAATAGACAGATCATCAAAGAAAATAAAAACAATAAAGAGATCTCCAGCCAAAATAACTCCAGAAATCAAAAGGACTTAAGATATTTATAAAGTATTCCATCCCAAATCAGCAGAATATACCTTCTTAGTACCACATGGATCCTTCTCCAAAATACAACATATTCTAATTCACAAAGGAAATCTCAGCAAATACAAAAAGTAGATGTTGTTTCATGTACCCTATCAAATCATAATGACATTATCATAGCAATTAATGGCAAAAATTATAACAGAAAACACACATATACATGGTGATTGAATAGTACCCTATTAAATGAAGACTGGATCCAAGAAGACATGAGAGAAGAAATCAAGAAATTTTTGGAAGTGAATAAGAATTAATACACATCACATAGAAACCTCTGGGATAGCATTCCTAAGGGAAAAATTTATAGCACTGAGTGCCTACATTAAAAATCAGGAGAGATATCAAATAAATAAGCTTATGCTCCACCTCAAATCCCTACAAAAGGAAAAACAATCTAATCACAAAGCAAGCAGAAAACAGGACATAATCAAGATCAGAGCTGAAATCAATGAAATTGAGAACAAAAATTTAAAAAATTTAAAAATTGACAAAATAAAGAGCTGCTTGTTCAAAAAAATAAAATTGTTAGACCCCCTAAGCAATCTCACTAAAAGGAGGGAAATGAAGAAAATCAATAAAATCACCAATGAAAAAGAAGTGATCACCACTGACCCCATGGAAATCCAACAAATTATAAGAACATATTTTGAAAAACTATACTCCTCTAATTTAGATAATCTGGAAGACATGGACAAATATCTACACACATACAACATCCATAAATTGACACAGGATGATACTGAAATCCTAAACAGCCCAATAACAGGCACTTAAATACATACAGCAATTAAAAGTCTACCAAAAAAGAAAAGCCATGGACCTGATGGATTCCCTGCTGAGTTTTACCATACCTATGAAGAGGAGCTAACATCTTTCCTTATTAAGCTATTCCAAGAAAATGAAATGGAAGAAACTCTCCCAAATAGTTTTTATGAGGCAACCATGACTCTGATACCAAAACCCAAGAAAAACACATCAAAAAAGGAAAACTACAGACATATATCCTTCATGAACATTGATGCAAAGATCCTTAATAAGTTTCTAGCAAACAGTATTCAAAAATACATCAAGAAGATAATTCACCACAACCAAATGGGCTTCATTCCAGGTATTCAAGACTTCAGCATATTCAAATCAATAAATGCAATTCATCACTTAAACTGAATTAATGACAAAAACCATATGATCATCTCATTTGATGCAGAAAAGGCCTTTGATAAAATTCAGCACCGATTTATGTTGAAAACTCTAGAGAAGATAGGGATCAAAGGTACTTATATTAACTATGACAAACCCTCAGCTAGTATAATACTATATGGAGAAAAGCTGAAAACATTTTCACTAAACTTGAGAACAAGACAAGGCTGCCACTCTCACAGCTTTTATTCAAAATAGTCCTTGAGATCCTAGCCAGAGCAATCAGGAAAGAGAAGGAATTCAAAGGGATAAGAATAGGAAGAGAGGAAGTCAAACTATCCCTGTTTGCTGATGACATGATCTTATGTTTGGAAGATCCAAAAAACTCCACCAGAAAACTGCTAAGAGCTTATAAACAGATTTAGCAAAGTGGCAGGCTACAAGATCAACACATATACATCAATAACATTCCTATACACTTACAATAACAGGGCAGAGGAATAAATGAAGAAATTGGTCCCATTCACAATATTGTCCAAAATAATAAAATAATTGAGAATTAATCCAAAAAAGTAAAAGACCTCTACAACAAAAATTATTGGACATTGAAGAAAGGAATCAAGGAAGGCCTGAGAAAACAGAAAGATGTTCCATGCTCTTGGTTAGGCAGAATTCATACCAATAAAATGGCCATTCTCCCAAAAGCATTATAGAGATTCAATGTAATCTCCAACAAGATATCAATGCCATTTTTACTGATATAGAAAAAGCAATTCTCAAATTCATTTGGAACAACCAGAAACCCAGAATAGTCAAAACATTACTAAGCAAGAAATACGAAACAGGTAGTTTTGCGATACCAGCTCTAAAACTGTATAGTAACTCTATAGTAACAAAAACACCATGGTACTGCTATCAAAATAAGAATGAAGACCAATGGAATAGAATAGAAGACTCTGAAACAAACCCACAAATTTTTAAACATCTGATCTTTGACAAAGGGGGTCAAAATATAACATGGAAGAATGAGAGCCTATTCAACAAATGGTGCTGGACAAACTGGAAAGCCACTTGCAAAAAGTTGAAATCAGATCCTTATCTCTCACCTTGCACAAAAATCAAATCAAAATGGATTGAGAAAATAGGAATTTAACCAGATAACATACAACTGCTAGATGAAAAGTTAGGATCAACACTCCAGAATTTGGGAATAGAAAGACTTTCTGAACAAGACTCCCAAAGTGAAAGAATTCAAGTGAAAAATCAATGAGTGGGGTGCCATTAAACTAAAAAGCTTTTGCACAGCTAAGGAATTGGTCAAAATCATCAAAAGACAACCTACATAATGGGAGATAATCATGGCCTCTAACTTTTCTGATAGGGGATTAATATCTAGAATTTACAAAGTACTTAAAAAACTTTATATCAAAACCACAAAAATCCAATCAATAAATGGGTCAAAGAGCTAAATAGAAACTTCTTGGCAGAGGAAATTAAGCAAGCCAAAGAAAATATGAGAAAGTGACCTAAATCACTAGTAATCAGAGAAATTCAAATCAAAAGTACATTAAGATTTCACCTCACTCAAGCCAGATTGGCAAAAATGAAGAATATAAACAATAACAGATGCTAGAGGGTTTTGGGAAGATAGGAACACTAGCCAACTGTTGGTGGAATTGCAGACTGGTTCAACCACTCTGAAAAGCAGTGTGGAGAACCCTTAAAAAATTAGTGATGAACCCACCAGAGAAGTTAAAATCAGTACATTACAATGACACCACAATATCTGTGTTCATAGTAGCCCAATTTACAATAGCTAAATTATGGAACCAACCCAGATGTCCCTCATTGGATGAATGGATGAATGGATCAAAAAAAAAAAAAAATATATATATATATATATATGTATTCTACTCAGCAGTGGAAACAATGATATTGTGGCCTTTGAAAGTAAATGGATGGCAGTGGAAGAAATCATGCTGAATAAAGTTAGTCACACCCAGTGAGTTAAAGGTCAATTATTTCCCCTTATTTGTGGAGGCTAGAGCTACACCCAGGCCTATGTGAAAGGTAGTCAACTTCATGTATTAGACCCAGAAAAGGCATAGCAACACATAATCTAGGTCAATTATAGATATGTAGCAGGGGAAGGGAGGAGGGGATAGGTCAGGGAGGAAAAAGGTAGGGAGAATATGGAGGGATTTAGGGGGTAATTCTTGTTTGAGAATATATGCATATGATATTGTTACTTTATATGCATTTATGATTGTACAATAACTCAACTCCTTAATAAAAATTAAAAATAAACAAGTAAATAAATAAATAAAATGTTTAGCTGCAGGGCTGAAGCAGTGGCTCAGTGATTACTGCACTTGCCTGGCATGCATGAGGACACAAGTTCAAACCCCAACACCATATACACAATGAAGCATTGGAGCAATGAAAGCAACATGAAAAACTAAAAATAAATTTGGTTCTTTCTCTCCCTTCCCCTCTCTCTCTCCCTCTCTTAAAGCAAAAGTACAGTCCTAACTCAACAAATATAAACATCTGTTGTTCCTAGTTCAAATGCTTGACTAAGAACATCACTTTACCATACAATCAACATTCTCAAGGCAGAAACTGCTGTGATTTGAATGTTTCTCCAAAATTCATGTTTTGGAACCTGCATCCCTAGTGCAATAGTGTTGAAAGTTGGGACTTTGAAAATGAATTAGATCATAAGACCTCTGCCATTATGTATGGAATAATATGGTTTTTGAAAGTTCATTGTAAACTGAGCTTCATCCCCACTTGCGTTTTCTGGTGCACTCCCTCAGCACATAATATCTTCTCCTATCATATGATGCACCAAGAAGGCCCTCACCAAATGTAGCCTCCTGATCTCGGACTTCTATGCCTCCAGAAACACAAGCCAAATAAACTTTCGTCATTTATAAGTTACTCAGTCAGTGGTAATCTATAATAGCAGAAGAAAATTGACTAAGAAGCTAAATTCTGTTATTATGATTCTATGCATTATCCACAGAACTGATCAATAATCTCTACAGAAGAAAACAATCTGGGTTATAAGAGAATAAGATGATCCATTTTGTTTTTCACATTCAAACAGGGAAAAGAATCTATTCTGGCCTGAAAGTGTGTGTGTGTGTGTGTGTGTGTGTGTGTGTGTATGCGTTTAGTTCAAAAGATCTCCAGAGGGGCTGTGGAGAGATAGGCACACTAACACACTGTTGGTGGAGCTGCAGACTCGTACAGCCCCTCTGGAAAGCAAATGGAGAATTCTTAAAAAATTAGGGATGAGTCCACCATATGACCCTGCTATTCCACTCCTGGGTATCTTTCCAGGGGACTTAGAATCAGCACATTACAGTGACACAGCAATATCGATGTTCATTGCAGCACAATTTACCATTGCTAGGCTATGGAAACAACCCAGATGTCCCTCACAGGAAGAATGGATCCAAAAACTGTGGTACATTTATACCATGGAATATTACACAGCAATTAAAAACAATGACCTTGCAGCCTTCGAAGGTAAATGGATGGTTATGGAAGAGATCATGATGAGTAAAATCAGCTTAACCCAGAGATCTAAGGGTCGATTGTCTCCACTCATCTGTGGAGGTGGGGACTAGACCCTGGACAATGAGAAAGTTGGTCTAGTAACATGAGTTAAATCCAGATAAGATGTAATGCTTTACAATCTAATACTTTTTTT
>PVKS010002764.1:0-113257 GCA_004027875.1 Aplodontia rufa
AAAAAAAAAAAAAAAAAGGATACAGAATGGGCTTTACTTCATGCTATAATTTTGTGAAAAAGGAAAACTTCAGAAATGTTTAGAAATAGCATCAATGAGTAATAGAATACAGTTGTTGCATGTCTGGGGTTGGAACTAGGTATCAGGAAAACAGGGAAGTAAGGCTGTCCCCACCCCCATCCTCTTCCTCAATTTTTTACTTGAACATGCATTTCTAAATTTTTAAAAAGAAGATGAGTTAGGTACATAATTCCAATGACGATTAGAATAACTATTGGAAAATATATGCCTCTACAATTTTAGTCACTTTTTAGAAATATTTTTGCACAACAATGTTTTAACATTTGCTGTCTTTTAATCATAACAGGTGTCCCCAAAAGTGGTATTCAGATATTAAAATTCTATATACTCCTCCACAAATAGATCATGATTTTAGAAAAGAGTACATACCAGATATATAAGTATATAAGTTATGGCTGAAGTGCCAAGATAATAAAAAGATCAATGAATTAAGCAATTCCTAAGAGAACGTCGCATCTTTCTTAAAAGTAAAAAGGAAACCACATCCATAAAATGCAGAATAGACTAATAGACAGGAAGCAAATCTCACCCCATTCTCAAAATATCAGCCAGTTGCCACTGCTCTGAATGGAAACACATGAAAAATTGGGAATAGTCAGAAGGTTATCTTAGGAAAGAGTGGAATCAGAGCATACTAAAATCAAGCAACAGATCAAACTCTGCATATGGGCTTTCCAGAGCTCTGAGTCAACACTGGCCTCACTCTAGTCTTTCCTATTAAACTACTTACTACCAAGTAAGAAACCAGTGACCAACGGATCAAAACTACAAGTGTACATATACCATTTGCCATATGTAAAAATCACCCTGCAGAAATACTACAACTCAGGCAAAGAAACAGTTTTTCAACATAATGTCACAGTTATTTTAGAATGGTTTGTGTTAGTAAGAGATTCAGATCACATACATGTATATCAATAAGAGACTGGTTAATAAAGTATGTATACTCAAAATTGGAATAGTATGAATGTATAAAAAAGTGAACAAGCTTTTCAGGTACAGATGATAAAGAAAGATCTTCAATATGTACCATTTAGAAAGAGGAAAGTTACAGAACCATGCATACAGTACGCTTTCATTTGTATAAAACAGGCAGGTGACAGGGAAAATACAGGAATTTATCCATAAGTATTTAAAATTTTTTTGAAAGGTACACAAAAACCTGTCAATACTGATTTGTCTGAAGAAGAGTGATATTTGAGGACATGAATGCATTTTTCTTAATATTAATTTATTATTCTATAATAAATTAATATTTTAGAAAGATGGGAAAAATTTTAAACCTTAACAAAGTTGTCAGGAAAGGACAGGAATACATGATTATGATAGGGGAGACAGTAATGAGGTTTAGACCATCAGAGCCATTCTTTCTAGCCCTTTCATCTCCTCCACCACAATGAATCTTGCACTGTGTATCCTCCCTTTCTCACTGTGGGATATTGCCGGGAGTTACTCAACATCACTGATTATCACCTGAAAAGCATGCAGTTGGTTCAGCTGCTTCAAAAATGCATAGAATATGAGTTCTACAGACAAAAAAGCACCAAATAGAAATACTTGCTACAGGAGCAGGGGTAGGTGGAGGAACAGATTGGAAACTTTCCACATAGCAGACACAGTGTTGTTTTGGAGGCTGGAAGTGCTTCATGGTCCTGTTTTGCATGTGCATGCACACTTTTAAGCAGCACATCCCTGTGGCAGTTGTGTGAGGACACATCTTACTGCTAAACTTGCAGAGACTGAAGTGCTTACCCTTCCTTGGCCTGGTCTTCCAGCCTGAGAGGTACTAAAATTTCTAATTCATAAAGGTTAAGATCTCCCAGATTAACTTTATGAGGGGATCTCAGGAAATTAGTGACTCTTAATAGTATTATTATAAAGATCAGTTCTAATCAGGGAAAAGAATGAAAGAATAAAGTAATTTTTGTGAAACTTAACTTTGAAGACTACACATGCTCAAAAATTACCTTCATGAAAAGGTCAAGCTTCTTCAACACGGCTTTTAGTTTGGAATCTGTGTTCCAAGACCACGTCAAGTTACTCAAAGTACATGTTGTTCTTAAATAACATTCAAGGGAAGTTGTAGTTGAATAATCTTTGTCAGAAAAAAAAAGATTCTGCATTTCTTACTACCAAATTAGAAGAGGGAGCTAATAAACGTAGGACACTGAACCTCCACTCAGGTTCCTTAAGCTGGTCTGGGAACCCTGCTAGCAGTCTTTGATATGACTCTGAACAATGGATCCCACCCAACTCCCAGTTATTCCTGGGGTACATAAGATTGACAAATATTTTAAAAAATGCTTTATGTATAAAATACTAATTCATGTTCAACAGAAGTAACCACAGTTATTAACTACAAGTAGAAAGGCATTCACTAGTAGTAACCTCTATGTAGGTGTGGGGGAGGGGGAGCCTACACATGGCCTTCCAAGCTGATTCCAAAATTTCTGATTTAAGGACTGGTGGGTATGTGTCTCAGTGGGATAGCACTTGTCTAGCATGTCCAAGAACCTGGGTTCCATCCCCAGCACAGTGAGAAATAAAATCTAATTTATTCTTATGTTAAAGCGAGTGTTCAAAATGTAATTAATCCAAAAAGATATAATCTATAAAATTTTCTAAATAGGGACAGGAAGTAAATAACCAGCAAAGGAAGCAAAAATTAATAAATCATGTTCCTTTTACAAGAATGAATTTCTGAACCCAGATGCATGTAAGAAATTAAACATGAAATTTAAATATTTCATTTACTAAACAAAAATCACTCTACTTAAACTAATAGTCTTTTCATTTGGAAATATAGAAAGAAATAATTCAACAATTTGCTCATCATTCTTTCCAGTATCCAGAATCATTAGTTAATGATTATGTTATCCAACTAAAATTATTTTACAAATCCAAAATAGTCTCAGAATGAATTATTATTATTGCACAGTTTCTATATTTCACTAATCTATGTTCAGCTAAAGCTGATAACAATCTAA
Source organism: Aplodontia rufa (assembly GCA_004027875.1). Lineage (NCBI taxonomy): Eukaryota > Metazoa > Chordata > Mammalia > Rodentia > Aplodontiidae > Aplodontia > Aplodontia rufa. The sequence goes on from PVKS010002764.1 coordinate 3,069, forward strand.
ATTTTCACTTCATATGGCACTTGTGTAGTTGTGCCTTTTATTAACTTTAGGGGTGAGAGAGGAAGAAATGAAGCTCAGAACTAACAAAGTAAAATCAATCTGTAAGTATATGTTTTACATCTTCTTAAAATCCCTAGCAGAAAAATAACAAACACCTAAATTTTCCCTGGTCTTAAGGATAAATAATACAAAACCATCCTAATTCATATCATTTCCTTCAGAAACCACCAAATGTTTGCTGACAGTCAAACAACTCAGAAATTAGATAACTTTGTTGAAACCTGGAACTAGTGGTATTTTGAATTTTTATTCACAAGTCTAGAAAGTGCTTTTAACAAAAAACACTACTGTCACAAGCCACACATACAGCCAAATCTCCATGTAAAGAGAAAGTCAACCATACAGGAATGGAATATCTCAATCCTACATATTCTCTTCTCCCCTGAGGAAGTTCTCAGATAGAGTTTGGAGTAGCAATGCACCTTGGAAATCTTCTTGTACAATAAGAAAACTGTAGCTAAAAAAAAATGTTAGCTAGCTTACCATGGACAAAAGTCAAAAGTTGAACTTTAGCATTCCAAATTACCTAGTAAAGGACTGTTTCCATAGCGTACACACCTTTCTAAAATAAAATGTACAAATCCTGAGAAATCTCTAGTATACAAGTATCCACATAGTAGGGAGAGAGAAATAATTAATATAGTCAAAATGAAACATACCATTAGATGATGGGAAAGTTAAGGAACAAAAGTTAAAGAACAAGAAACAGGAGTATTCTGTAACAATTTTTAGTGATTAAGGTGCTAGGTGCTGCAAATATGTAATTACCATCAATGTGTGATCATAATGTTAACTGACAATAAAAATCAACATTAATATTCAATAAAAAAGAAAGTCCAAGGCAATTAGAAAATCAAATTTTGAATTTTCACTACGCAAGAGATCTATTTATGAGTCAAGAACAGAAAACAAAGAATCAAAGAATAGAAAGAAATCAAGAGTATGAGCTAAATAAGAACTATGAAAATACAACCTGCCTATTTCTGGAATAGATCATGTTTTCCCAGCAGGGCAGGAATGCTGGGACAGAATGTTGGGTGGTAGAAGCAGGAAGCAGGACAGATTCTATGCCCATTTGGGTAGCACCTCTAGCCCATCCTTCCTTGGTCCCTGAAGGAAGGAATGGAAATTCCCCAGCTGAATATGACTTTGTGCCTTGACACAGTAAGCCACAGACTACAATGTTAGTCTTCCAAAGATGTCCATGAAAAGGAGGACAGCAAGGAAAAGTGAAATATGCCATGCTTTATGTAGATGCTTATATCTGACTCATGTGACTATGGGCCCAAACATCTCAGCATAGGTGGGAATAGTTCCCCTTCACTTTACTGTTCTGTTTCAAAGAAAAATTCCAAAGTGAGTCAGGAAAAGGAAAGGGTACCAGGGCACCTTTGATGAGGAAGAGAAACTGCTCCTCATGATAAAGAACGCTGAACTTATTTAGGGGTCAGAAAGCCCAAAATATTTTTTACATTACATTTTCTAGAAGCTGTTTGGAATTTTTTTTTTAACAGATAATCCATTACTGGATTAAATTGTTACAGAATATCAAGGTATTTTCCTTGATTAAATGTAGTGATAGGCTTATAATAATGGCTTTCTTCAAAAACCAATAAGAAATATTCCATTCATTCCACAAGCCTCTTTTTAGTGCTGTCTGAACCCTTTGAGCTGACCTCTTGCCCCCACATTCTTCTACCTGTTTATATCAAAACAAAGATAGGAAGAACTCTGAACTGACAAGAGACATGTGGACCATCTAAGATTCTGGAAACATAAAGCACACAGGAAAACATATACATCTTTGAATTTATTTTTATAACCTTGCCATCTTCAACGTTAATGGTAAAGAACAATTGGGACCTTTTTAATTTAAAGGAATTTTATTTTTTTGAAACACAGAGAATCTTGAAACCATTTTTAATGTTGGCACTATAAGTGTGAAAAGTACGTATCACAACTAATGAACCAAGAGTCCGACAGCACAGATATGTCCTTACCACAACACTGTTTCAGTAGCAGTGTTCCTTTACATTTGACTTTACTAAATACATACGTAGTATTTACTCAGTGCCAAAGATAGTTTTAAATACTTTACAAATTATAATTCATTTAAACCTTGGGATGGCCCTTAATTAAGGTCTCGATTATTTTAGATTCATTTTTAGATATGGGGAAAATAAAATAGAAAAGTTGAATTACTTGTCCAAAGCCTCACAGCTAAGACATGGAAGTGGAATTTGAATCCAGGCAGCCTAGCAACATAGAGTGAAAATCACTCTCCAGTACACTGGCTTTCAAATTTTTACCAAACCTAAGATGAACTGTGATTTATGCAAAATCATCTTACACATTTTTTCTAGCATTCCCATTTCAATAATTAACTCCTGCCATGTTGCAGTTTCCTCAGATTCTTGAGGAATACCGAGAGGAAAAAGATGGGTATTACCAAATACTATAACTGACAACTCAGCATTCTTGGAGAAACAAAATAAAGGAATAAACATAGCAAAAGTGTCCTTTATTTGATAGGAAAGCTCCTATGCAGAAAGGAAAATCCTAGGAAATCTCCTGGATGGTTACATTTTGGTAATGTTTCTGTAATTATAAATGGTCTACGTATTCAGATTCAGAATTATGAAGCTTGTATATATTAAACAAAATTTGATTACACTATACAGCAAAATAGAACAGCTCCTGGAGGTACTTCCCAGGGATTTCCACGTCAATGAAACTCTGAGATCTGAGAACTGTTCTTCTTGGAATTCTTCTAGCAGCCCTGGCAGAGAGCCTATGTGCCCCAATGGGCTGCCTTTTGGGAAGGTGTACTCCATTCCTGCCCAGGGCATCCTGCCAGGGCTGAGAGATTGCATGAACCTCAAAGCCTTTGACATTTGATTTGGGAGTTTTCTGCAAATTATAGCAGCAAAAAAGAGGGAAACTATCTACATTCCTGCAAAGGGACTTCCATTTTCATTTGGAAGGGGTATGTTTATATATTGGGCCAAGAGAAGTATTCTCTCTTCACCTTTTGGTTATTTCAGCCTGATCCCTCCTCAAAATCCACATCTGTTGGCCTCCAGCTGTGCAAATGCTTCTGATACTGTGATATAATTGGCAGAGGCTAAATTCTATCACGTATTATCCTTCTTTGTGACCATCTACCCCTTCAAAACAACGTTGAATAGACTATTCAGTAAGGGCACCTTAGCTCTGCCTAGTTCTTTTATTGACCAGAAACTGGAGTTACCACCATTTCCCTTTAACAGAAGGCAATGGCCCAGCTGTGCAAAGGGCCTAACCTAGAGGCTTGCACATAGTAGGTAGACAAATATTAGTTCCCTTTATTTCATCCCTAACCAGAGACAACAGGCTGTATGTGTAGAGTCAACATATGACTGTCATTTTCCCTCCTTCACAAAGTTAAGGATAAACATCACAAGCATGCTCAAAAATTAAAAGAGCTGAGGGAAGTTCTTCCTTTCCTGAACTTAAATTCACCTGAATCCTCACACTGCCAGCCCATCTCTAAGGCAGTGAAATCTCTACTGCTCATCTCAACTACCTTTCTTTGTCTAAACTGCTTCGTTGTTAGTAATAAAGTCTATCTCCTAATATAAAACCCAACTTTGTTCCCATCATTTCACTAGATATACCCACCTATCACACTAGAGATGCTTTCAAAATTTATTTCATCATTTGGATTTTTTGTTTGTTTGGCGGGAAGACTGAGATAAAATTCTGAGATCCAGATCCAGGTCAAGTCTGGGAACAAATTTTGAAATTTCTCAAATTTTTGTAATGAGATTCTGACTTTTGCCATTAATATTTCCATTTTTATCTTGGAAAAAGGAGATATCAGTAATCTGCTTTAACACTTTTTATATGAGGTTGATTACTTGTAAAAATTACAAATAACACTTTTCCAGAGGTATTTCTTCCTAATTATATTGGGTGGCCCATTTAAAACATTGTCAATACAATTTCTCTTCAAAAAAAGGTTTACAAATGGGCCACTTTACACAACAGCTATGATGGAGATTTCATAAGTACTCTAAAGTTCTCAGTTTGTTTAGTGTAAATACAGTCTAGACTCATTATCTTACCCCATCTCAGAGCCTGGAGCAAAGAAAGGAGAAAAATTGATGAAAACACAGGAGGTGGAGATACTGGGGACAAATGCTAAAATGAACACCTTAATGCTGTCACCTTCATGCAGGTGGTTCAGGTTAGAAAGGGGCAGAACAGCAAGCTGAATACTGTATCTGAAAGCCCATGTCAGAACTGTACAGCCAAGACTTGCTCAGTAATTAGGAGCCCTCTGATGTGTGCAGTGAAGCAAGGAATAATGAAAAGCCCCACCTCTCAGAGAACTGAAGTCCCCTCAGCCAGATACTCACGTTGACACTGTCCCCAGGACTGGCGAGCCCAGCCCCAGCAGCAGTCAATCCTCCCACCATAACGACATAGGCCAATTGATGACACTATTTGCCTGGGCCACCTACCAAGCAAACAAACAAAAAAATTGCAAATAAACAATGACACTCTTAAGGTTAAAATTAATTTCCTTTCTGTTATTGTTTTAGATCACATCCAACAATTTTCTACAAACTCCCTTTTGCCTGTAAAAATTTAAGGATAAAGCAGCTTCACAGAAATAATTCTGCTGTGATCTAATTTCAAACCTCAGACAGTTAAACATACACACCCTCCCCAGTACATGGGGATAAAGGGGGAGAAGATCATTTCTTAACTAGAAATAGCAAGGCTGCCATTCACAGGGTGGTTTCTGAAGCTTGAAATAAAACAGATTCCTTAAAGACTCACACCTGTTATGGGGGCAGGGAAACAGTTTTGATTGATTCATCTCAAACTAAAGAACATTAAATATGTAAGACATGTCAAAGAAGAAAGAATTTTGCCATATAAAGGGCAGATGAGGGAAGGGGCAGAGAGGAGAGTACTCTTTTGAGATATAACTGGGGGAAAAAAACAAGAAAAAATTGTACTAGAAAAAAATCTAAATAAATCCAAGGAGCATTTAAAGTGTAGCTGACATTTCAGGTGTCATGTGGCTTGAAACTTGCCTTTATCAACAATTCATATTATTTTTCTCTCTAATGTAAATAATGCCTAAAGAAGGTATGCAATTTCAGGATACAGATTTATTCACCAGATCAGGTATGTTATTTGCTGAATTGTTTCACTAAATGACTTTTTTTCCTCCAAGAAGATTAACATTTTAATTGGCTATTTTAGACATCTTTAAAAAGCTACATTAAAATTATGTGTGCCTATCACATATTTTTGTTGTGTATTTTTTGTTGCAAATGTCTGTGTAAGAAATGCACAACATACCCAAATGTAGGCCAAAAAAAAAAAAAAACCCCAAAAACATGCTTTTAAGATTAAATTAAGCAAGAAGTCCTAACCTCTGGTTGCTACTCACTTTTCCTTAAACTCTTATCTTTTCAACTCCCTTTGCTTTATCTGCCCTCTCTACCTCCAGGCCCAAAGTGCAAAATAACCCCCAACTTTCTATTTCCTCTGACCAGGTGATAAACAAGCTTTTCTCAGCGCTCCACTGGTTCCTCTCTGGTCCCCTCCAGGTACAAGAAAGCCAACCAATCGTGCAAGTAAAACAGGTGCGGGCATCTTCAGGGCTGCGCCGGGACTACAAAAGCGGTGGGGTTAGGGGATGGTATGCTTTTAGTAGGGCGGCTGGGTGGCAGAGTGGCCCAGGTCAAAATCTCTCCACCAGAAGCCATCAGTGCACAAGGTGATCTGGTCTGTATTCTCGAGGAGGTGAAGGAACCGAGCAAGCCTTCCCAACCGACACTCACACTCCTGTCACCCACGCACACCAGAGCGGATCCCGCGACAGGGAACGCGCACCCTGCACTGCAAGTACCCGCTGAGTGACAGCGGAGACTGAGCCAGGGATTGTTGGAACCTGTCAGAGCACGCAGCAGTCTGGCTCGCCTGAGGTCTGAGGAGCAGAGCGGTGTGAAATGTGTACACACACACGCGCGCACACACACACACGCACACACGCCTCCCTCTCCGTCCTTATTTTGTGTCTCCAGCCCTTGAGAAGACCAATTGGAGAGACAAACAGGTCCCCCCTAGTAACCTAGTCGCTTCCTTGCCCCCAGCCTTTGTGTGAGAAGCCGAGATTCCGCCCCGTCACCTGGAACTTTCCCCACCGAAGCGTCGTCTAAATCAGGAGTGTTTCCCAGTCAAGGGACGTCCCAGGCGTCACCGCTGCTTAGGCGGCTAAACCGCGCCCTCCCTCACCGCTGAGACCCCAGTCTCCAGCCCCAATTCCCGAGCCCGGAGCGGGGAGCGGGGGTGAGCCTCTCGCCCCGCCGCGGAACCTCCTCGCTAGGAGCCGGGGCTCCAATGCGGGGCGCCCTCTCCGGTCCCCGGCAGCCCCTCGGAGAGGCGCCACAATTCTCCTCCAGGGAGCCGGTGCGGTGGCCCAACTTCTGGACAGAAGAGTCGCCTCTCTCACCGCGTAACCCCCACGGAAAGAGGAGCCCCAGGAGCGCGAGTGTGGAATTAACGCGGGAAGGAGGAAAGGGCGCCCCGGGGCCCGACTCACCTCCCGTCGAACTCGGCGGCCGCCGGCAGGTAGAGAGCGGACAGGAGCACCAGAGCTAGGGGGAAATCCATGTTGGGCGGCGAGTCCCGGGCGTCGGTCGCGCGCGCGGGTAACAGGTTGAGGGTGCGGGGCTCTGGCTAAGGCGCGCCCGCCTCCTCTGCTCCCCCGAGGAACTGCAAGTCCCCCTACCGCCTCCGCCGCGGCTACTGCCGCCACTCTGGGAGGACAGAGGCGCGACGCGCAGCCGGAGCAGGTCTGCCGCGCGGCTCCGGGAGCCCCCTCCGCCTCCCTCCCAGCTAGGGGAGGCGCTGCAGGGGGAGCTGCACCGCCCGCAGGGAGGGGCGGGAGGGGCGCGTGCGCCGGACTCCCCGCGCTCCCAGCCTGGACGCAGGGTGGCGGCTCTCAGCCCCTCCCAGGGGCCCTGCTGCCCCCGCCGCTCCGAGCCCGAACGCGGCGGCCGGGCGGGCCTAGCCCGAGGCTGGGAGAAAAGTTGCAAGCCTGGCCAGGGAGAGGGAAAAAGGAGAGGAAAACCTCAGGCAAGGGTGAGCCAGGGGGAAAGGGGCCCGAGGCGTAGGTGCGCGCTCCGCGGGTTTCGCCGGAACAGGTGGTGACGGCAGTGCTGAACCGTAGCCTCACCCGAGGGCAGAGAAAAGCCCAAGACGCAAAAGGTTTGTGGGGCTGGAGCGGAGCAGTGTCTGCACTTAGTGAAACCACAGCAGGACTTGCACAAATTAGGGAAGGCAAACTCCGAGAGTTTGTTTCTCCCACAGAGTTGGCAAACGCATATATATATTTAAAATTTTGTAACCAGCCGAAAGAAATGTTTGGCTCTCCATTCGAGTTTGAAGAAACGTGCAGACTGTTTCTGTCTCCGCCAGCTCGACTCAGGTTAGGGTAGGGCTGCCGCTCTAGGGGCAAGTGTCCTCCAGAGAGAGGGCCCCCTACTATTTAGTGGTTGTCTGATCTTGCGTGAATCATTTAGAAACCATTTTAAGTAATCATTGCTCTGTTGCAGAGAAAAAAGTACCCTACTGTAGGGCTGTGTTCAAATGAAAACACACGATTATGCCAAAAGACACTTTAAAACCTAAGTCTGAGCCTGGCATGGGCCTTTTATCTTAGCTACTCAGGAGGCTGAGGCAGGAGGATACCTGTAAGACCAGCCTCGGCAACTTAGGCCCTAAGCAGCTTAGTGAGGACCTGTCTCAAACAATACAATAAACTGGGGATTTTCCCTCATATGTGGAATCTAGAATAAAACCTAAGATAAGATGAAAGTTACATTTATTTAATAGATCCAGCAAATCTGGTGAAGGGGGGAGGGAGGAGAAAGGGAGGGAAGAGAGGGAGGGAAATGGGGTTCAATACTGTAGAACACAGTTGACTCCCATGAGAACCCCAAGTGCACCCAGGCAGGTGTATAAATCTAGTAACTTCAAGGATTAAATTACACGCATATGGTCATTTATATCTGTAACTTGTGGAAATTACAGTGGAATCAAGAGATTGGGGAGTAGGGGAAGGGGGGGGTAATCCTGGACAAGGACTGGGCTTAAGCAACTCTGTCAATACATATGCATGTATGAATGTGAACTAACGAATCCCTCCATTATGCTGAACCAATTAAAAAAAAAAACAAGACTAGGGGTGTAGCACAGTGGTAAAGTACCCCTGAGTTAAATCCTTAGCACAAAAAAAACAAAACAAAACAAAAACAAAACAAAACCCAAACTTAAGTTTAATAAAGTCACTCCTCTTTTCAAGTCCTGCCTCCTCTCTCCCTGAAGCTCCTGTCCTCCTTGCTTTTCAGGCACTCCAGGCTGCCCCTGCCTTGAAACCCTTGACTGTTTCCTCTACCTAGACTAGATACCTACATGGCTCACACCCTCACTTCCTTCAGTCTTTGCTCAAATGCCACCTCTCTGAGGAGGTCAACAGTGACCACTCTGTTTAAAATTGAAGCTGGCTTCTTCCTGATGCACCCTGCCCTCTTTTTCTTTGTCTTTTCTCCATTCTACTCATTTCCCAAAATTTGCTTATTTCTTGTTAATCTATCTCCTTTCTGCCGGAACGAAAACTCTACAAGGGCAGGTAGCTTTATTTAGTACTTAGATCAGTACCTGGTACATGCTTGGTGTTCATGAATGTTTGTTGAATGAATTTCTTACATTACAAGCTTCCTGCCCCATCCCCATCTTTTCTTTTTGTGGTTTCTGCAACTTCAAATTGTTAATGGAAAGTTCTGTGGTAGTGACCTTACTATCCTGATCTCTCAGTGTGTGTAAAAACAGGAATTTTATGCAAGAAAAGGAAAAATAATGGTTCCAACTTAAACTGACTCTTTGATTTCCAAGATGTTTTCTGTTAGCAAAACAAGTTTCTATTTTAATCTCAGGAAACATCCATGCCAATTCAGGCTTGGGACATTATTTTAGGCAAACAGCTTGGTGTCATCCATTACAGATCCTTCTAATGAAGTCCAAAAATGTAAGAGTCAAAATATTTTTTCTACAGAAAGTCAAATTTTTGTAAGTGTAATGTAGGCTTGGTTCCAGTCCCCACCGGCTACTCCTTTGTTGTTTACTTTGTTTATTGGTTCCTTCATTATGTTTACAAATAAACACTGAGAGCAATGGAGGATTATGAGGAAAGGGGTCAACATAACAGGCTAAAAATCTAGAAATTTAGAAAGGAAAGAGGAAGAGTGATTCGTGAAAATGGGATTAGTATCTGAAACAAAATGTAATACACCATCCACATGCCTATTCCTCTCCCCACCCTGGCAATATATTTTCTTTGGCTTGAAACAACTTCCAGCTTCCTACTTCATTTGGACAATTTCCACTTTGGATTGAAGCTAACACTTACCCAGGACGATTTCTGAGATTTTGGTTGGCTGACTCCTATAGTAGGTACTTCTAAAATATTACACACCCCAAGAGTCGCTCATGATGCATCATGCTGCAATTGCCTGTCTACCACTAAAAGCCCTGAAAAAGCATTAGTCTAACCTATAAGAGGGCAAGGGAAGTGCCTATCTTCACACTTTATCCTTTGTGCCCAGCACACTGACTGGCATAAAGCTTACATGCAAGGAATATTAAATGGATTGGATGGAATTGTTGAACTATGCCTGGTGAACTTTAGCTTCTCTCTTGAGTAAGCAGTAGGTAATTATATCAGTCTTGTTGAATCATAGAATAAGGAAACTTCTAAAGGACTTCTAAAGTTTAACTTGTTATTGTGTTATAGTGATGACCTTCAGTGATCTTTCAAAAGTAGAGCTAGAATTCCCATGGGAGTGACATTTCACTATTTCAGTCTATTGTTTTGTTTTTGCTTTTCAGTGCTGGGGATTGAACCCAAGATCTCAGACAAGGCACGCACCCTACTACTGAACTACATGCCCAACCCTACTTACTGTCTCAGTCCTTTCTTGTTACCTTACTTTTTTATTAGTGCATTATAGTTGTACCTAATGATGGGATTTGTTGATGCATTCGTAGATGCACACAGTATAACAATATAATTTGGCCAACAACCCCCCCGGAACTCCCGCATTACTCAGTCTTAAAACAAACAAGGAAGAATGTGGAAGCTGGGTGCACTGTATGCCTGTAATTCCTGTAATCTCAGCTACTTGGGGGATTGAGGCAGGAGGATTACAAGTTCAAGGCCATCCTCAGCAAATTAGCCAGATCCTGTCCCAAAATAAAAAATAAAAAGGGCTGGTATTAGTTCAGTAGTAAAATGCCCCTGGGTTCAGCCCTAGTACCGAAAGAAACAAGAAATGAGATCAAATGTATAACTTTTCACAGTGACTGAACTTAGCAAGTAGGATAAACTTTTGGTTAGGTTTCTTACCATATAACAACAGCTTGCCAGTAGTAATCCCAATTTCCCTATTCACAAATAATTATCTGTCACTTGTTATAAGGTAGGATAGAAGAAATAAGAAATAGGTAGAAATGAGACATAAAAGAAGAACAGGGAAATAAGATTTTAATTCAAAAGTTCTGCATACATTTCCAGGCCTCTTTTCTATGCTTGCTAATCTCAAATTCCTGGAAAATCTGTAAATCTACCTGAGTAGATTTACATAAATAGATTAAGTAAAGACAGATATGACATTTTGAAAACTTATAACTTAAGGGACTTTTGAGCACTATATACTTAGACCATGTTAGCCTAAGGATCTGGAGATGAACACCAGATTGGTGTCATTGCCACACACCTTCCCATCCCCACCCATGCCCAAGTTTCCTTTAAAAGAAGAGCTGGGAACCCCCAAAATGCATCTCTCACTCTTGAAATGGTCCACTTTCTCTCTTACACGCGATTGCCTACTTCTCCCTTGAACGTGGATCTATTTTCCCAAATAAACCTCTGTCTATGCCCCTGACTGGCATGTGATGAAATTATTTTCTTTCACTTAAACCAAGGACCTTGCTGGTCCTGAGTCACATTTGTCCTTCTTTCCAGGAACTCCTCAGACCTTCTCTGGAGACACCTTTTCTCTCATGAAGGTTACAGGGTGATACAGATAAATAACAAAACAGGATCAAACTTAACTTCAAACATTTAGAGATTAGATCATTTTAATTATTTAGTTTATTTTTTAAAATAAACATTTATTAGGAACCTATAACATAAAGTCTTTTTTTGTTTTTGTTTTTTGTTTTTTTGTACCAGGGATTGAAACCTGAAGGGAGCTTAACCACTGAGCCACATCCCCAGTCCTTTTTATTTTTTATTTGAGTCAGGGTCTCACTAAGTTGCTTAGGGCTTCACTAAATTGCTAAGGCTGGCTTTGAACTTGAGCAGCTGGGATTACAGGAGTGTGCCACCATACCCAGCTACAAGTCATTTCTAGGTACTAAGATTTCAGCTAGGAACAAAATAAACTCCTACCCTGAGGAACTTCATATTCCAGTGAGAGACAAGATAATATAGTGCTATGAAAAGAAGAAAAAGTGTAAGGAGAGGATAAAGGAAACAGTGAGGATGTAGTTTCAGATGGAGTGGTTTGTTTACCTCAGGACAGGTGACATTTAAGAGGAAACTGAGTGAAGGGAGGGAGAGTCATCTGAAGTGGGACCGACATGGTGTCTAAACAGAGGGTAGAGCAAGATGCATTTTCTCTATCAAGTTCTGAGATGACTTCTCATTGTCAGTGCCATACAAAGTGTTCAACAAGCTATTACTACCCCATCCCACATGCAGCATTAATAACACAGCCATAGGATTGCTTCTTTAAAAACCAAAAACAAAACAAAAAAATTCCTGTTAAGTGCAGAATGCACACAGTTGGCTTATTCATAGCAATTTTTACTCCCAACTGAGAAAAAATTATAAAGACTATGCTCTGGTAGTGGAAGAAGTGCCTTGGTCAGACACTCAGGTCACCCTGTTCCTATTAAAGGAGTTACTTTGTCCATAATCTTTCCTAGCCATATCAGAAATTACTATATAAATATGCATCTTCTTTGAGGGCTGTATGTCCCTTACAACCCTTTTTCTATTGGCAAAAATTTAAAGATCTGACGGTTGCTTTAAGAAGCTAACAAGAGACAGACATTTTCAGGACAGACTTACAATGTCTGTGGCAAATGAATTTCCTTAAAACTATAATAAGTCTCTGATTTAATTGCTTCTAGTTAGTTTCTTGTGCAGGTAACCACAACCAAAGTCTTTTCTAGTCCTAGTTCTTAAACTATATTTCGTTTCTTCTGTGTTCATACATTATTCTCTTCTATTAACGGAGGAAACCTTGAGGCTAGCTAAAGTAATAGCGTTGTTTGCAAGGACAACCCCTTATTCTAATCTTTGCTAAAAGACTTGGGTTCTTTTATTTGTATTAATGTTTGGGACAAAATTCAACTCTTGTTTTCAACCCTGGGGGGCCCTAAACTTCTGGGTATTCTCATGTCCTTCCATTTCTGCTTATAAAGTAACCAGCTCTTTCATGGAATCTTTTTTTTTTTCATATGATACCTTACTAAACTCAACAAAGAATAGTAAATAATGCATCAATATTCTTGTTTTTTACAGCTGTATTCCCCTTGATCTAGATGTGTGTTATGCCTTCCATGTTATAACTAATGATTTTCTGGAAAGAGCATAAGTATCACTAGTGATTCATCCTACACACAACAGCCATAGACACACCTTATAAAACTTCAGTACCATCATACCTTCAATGATGTCCCCTCGCAAGTGGAGCAAAATATATACACTTTACTTTTGTGCTCTTGCATATCTCTAGCTGCATGCTTGCTTGGCCATTAGAAAATGCAGACTTTTGTTAGGATAGCATCCCTTCTGATATCAGTTTCTACATCAGTTAAAGTATAAGGCTAAAATGCTATAACAAAGATACTCCCCCAGAGTAATGATTTATAAGGCAGAAATTTATTTCTCCATCATTTGAGGTGAATGCATTAGGTTAACTGGCAACTTGAGCAAGGAGGAGACAGACCCAAGAAATGAGCAAGAGAAGGAAGAAATAGTGACATAATTGGAAACTCAGGAGAATCTGTTGTCCTGGAAGCCAAGGCTACAAAGGATTTCCAGAAGAATTTATGAAAAGTGCTCCTAAGAGTTTAAGTAAGATCAGGTCTGAGAAGTGATCATCAGATTTGACAAGATCACTGGCAATCTTGTTGAGAGTAGGTTTAGTGGAATAGTGAGGATGAGAGCCTGATTCTATTGTATTTAAAAGAGAGAGGTAAAAAAAATGGAGACCAAGATCAGATAATTCTGTTGGGGTTTTGCTATAAAAAGGAGAAAAGAAATTGGGGAGTAGCTGGAGGATGATGTGAGGTCTAGTGAGGAAATTTTTTCTTAAGGAGATATAAATATGTTTATATGATGATAGTAATAGAGAAAGAAAGGAAATAACTGCAAAAGCAACTACTTTAGAAAATGAGAAAAAGTTAGATTCAGTGTTTACGTAAAAAATAGAAAACTAAAGGAAGCTGGAGCAGTGGCTCAGTAGTTACTGCACTTGCCAGGCATGCACAAGGATATGAGTTCAAACCCCAGCAACACATACACAATGAAGTGTTGGAGCAATGAAAGCCACACAAAAAACTAAATAAAATTGATTCTCTCTCTCTCTCTCTCACTGTCTTGCCTCTCTTTAAAAAAAGAAAATTAGAAAGTGAAATTGTACAATATTCAGAAAGCAATGATTAAAATACTACATGCAGCTATGTGTAGCTACAACTGAACTCAAAGGAAAATTCATAGCTTTAATGTTCTATTATTAAACAAAAGACAGAAACAATTATGAAGTATTCAACACAAGGAGTTAGAAAAAGTAAAGGAACAGCAAGAATGGAGGAGTCAGTAACAATGAAAATATAAATTAATCAATTAGGAAATGGATCAATTAGCAATGGGATGATAAATGCATGTAGGAGTGGATTCTTGAGGGGGAATTATTAAAATGTTTAAACACTAGCTTGTCTAACAAGAGAAAGAAATTGAACAAATATACAAAGTTAGTGAATAAAGGGAGAAATATAATTTAGAAAAGAAATGAGAATGAGTTTAGGATATATATCTATATATATTAATATATATATATATTTTTGTTTCCCATAAGATAAATTATATGCAATTAAATTTATATGAAATTATCTCAAGGGAAATAGAAAACCTAAACTTACCAATGACCCTGAAATAAGTTTATAAGTTGTCAACTTTTCAAACATCATCCATCAACTTTTCAAACAACAGATAATTCTAGTGCTATTTAAACTTATCTAAAAAGTGTTTACAGATTATTCCCATGAAGACACTGATATCTTAAACTTGAGGGGAAAAGTCTTCTAACATATGTACAAACATATATAGTTCATTTCAGATAAAAATGTCAATGTAAAAGACCTAAATGAATGATTAACAACAAAATATAAGAATGTATTCAAAGAATTCATTACAGTCAAATTGACAAAATACTCTTGTTTTAGCATGATAGATTTGCAGTTCAAACTGAAAAGCAGAACATTAGGTACAGGTGAAATACTGAGAGAAATCTCATTGATTTTAGGCATCAGATAAAGGTGCTTTTATTACTATTTTTATTCTAGGACATTCTGGAAATATTGATCCAATTAGATAAGAAAAATATGCTTTTTTGAAAGAAAGAGGCTACTTTCTATTATTTGAAGATGATAATGTTGAAGACCCCTATGTGGGTAAAGGATTAACAAACTCCTTTCCCCTTCTATATGAGAATCTGACCTTATGTTACTGTTCTAGTTCCTTTCTCCTGACAACCTAATAAGATGGTAGGTGAATTATGTCTCTATGTTGCTGGTAAAAATGGCTCCCTACTTAGAAAACTGCATCTGGACAGAGAGAACCAAGTATACCTGACAGCATTCATAGCACTGTACAACTTACATACAGAGATTGTTCTGGGGCATGCCCTAGAGAGACCCTGGACACTATGCCAATGGGATTTTACCCTTGACCGATAAGGCTATCGTGCCTGGGAAGTTTCACACCAACATGGAGTGTTTTACATCTTGCCGCTCAGTGTGTGCTGCTGTTGAAGCATTCCACTGAAGAAAAGAATTTGATGCTACTATGCTGGCCAACGTGGTTCCTGTCCTATATCTTTAAAGTAACAAGGTTCCAAATTTAAGCATGATAGTCTTGTGAGATGGAGTGTTTGCTTACATCTAAGAAGACCTCCTGAGGGTGCTTCCGATCCCATCTCAGCACTATTGAGATCTGATTAAAAAAAAAAAAAAAGAATAGGGTTGTGTTTTACCATGATAGATTTACATCTTCAAATAAAAAGTCAGAACACTTATATAATTATGAAATACTGGGAGAATTATTACAGATGTTAGGTATGAGAAAAGGATGCTGCTATTATTTTTAAAATTTAGAATATTCTGGAAATATTTGAATAAAATAATATTTTATAAATTAAATATTTTAAATATTATTTTATAAATTAAAATTATTTGTATAAAAATATTATTTTTATACAAAAAAGTTTTCTGAAAGTTCTCATTGTTTGAATATGATATGATTAATATTAATAAAAATAAAATAGCCATTTAATATCCACTGGAGCTCAGTGGTGGTGCTCACTTGTAATTCCTGCTACATAAGAAGTTGAAGCAGGAGGATGATCACTTGAGTCAAGGAGTTTGAAGCCAGTTTGGACAACATAGTATGTGTGTGTGGGGGGGGTGAGAAATCTATTGAAAAGAATAAGAATATTCAGTAAACTACTTAGTTATGAAAATTAGTAATTTAAATAAATATACATACATCTATATGAAAAATTAAAAATATAAGGAAACCATTATAGACTTAGATTAGAAGCCAACAGTTTCAGGCACAATTGTGGATTCACAATTGTGGATGTTTGTCATCCTCTTTCAAATAATTCTGCAACATAGAAGACTATTTGACAGGCCTTTGTTTCTATTTTAATATCACTGGAAGAATTGTAATACGCAGGAATGGCTGGCTAACAAATTAGAAAGCAGTTTCAAGAATTAGAAAATAGTTAGATTTTAGTCTCCCACCCTTCAGCCTTTTTTAAATGTATCAATAATTTCATACAAATTTTAAAGAAATTTGATACGTTTTATTCATAAAAATAGAAAGATAATAATTTTTAGTATCACAAAACCAAAAGTGTTATTGCTTAGCTGTCTTCTGTAACAGACTACTCTCAACATCTACAATAAAAATGCCCATCAACAGTGCAAAATTTAGGGGCTGGAGCGGTGGCTCAGCAGTTTCGGTGCTTGCCTGGCAAGCATGAGGACCTGGGTTCAAACCCCAGCACCATGTACACAACTCAGTGTTGGAGCAACTAAAGCCACGTGAAAAACTAAATAAGTTGTTTCTCTCTTTCTCTGTCTCTCTCACTGTCCCTCTCTCTTTAAAAAAAAAAAAAAAACAGTGCAAAATTTAATGCATGTTGGACAAGTCTCCTAAACTACCCTCTGCAAAAGCTACTCAGGGATCTGGGTCTCTTCCTTCTGTGGATCTCTCTGCCTGGAGTTCTCATGCAGCCACATGGACAAGAGAGAGAGAACATGGGCAATCACACCTAGGGATATGAGGCATGCTATTGGCCACCATCTAATCATATGTCCCCAACTTCACTCCAAGAACATTGGAAAATGTCTATTTTCAGTGCACCAAGAAAGAAAATGAAAACTTTTAATTAAATACAGAACATTGTCTTTGATATGGCCTCAAGTCAACTTACTATTTCATTACTGCTAGAAAGAAGGCTGGATATTAATTGGCATCACTAAAAAAAGCCACTATGTTTGAAAGTCATTCCCCAAAATTCAGTCAGTTGCTGATTCTTATCATACAGTGAATCAATATATGTATTTGGGAATTTGTAACATATAACTCATTCAATTAAATTAGGTAAGTTGTGTAGTAATATACCTGGACCAGCACATGGCCTGTGTAGTTAACTACTCAACAAATGTTAATCTGCATATCAAATAGAGGTTTTACTGCTGGGAATCAAATGCTTCTCTATTTGGGTTTATCTGTGTCCAAGGCAGGCAACTGCAAACACTTGTTTTAACATTTTCTCTCCCCAAACCAGGTTTGGCATGCTACACTGTGAATCTCTAGTCTCAGCTGAGCTTTTACCAAAGGATTTGTACTCATTTAGTTTCCTAAAATACCTTTGCATCCCACTGCCACATGGGGGAAGTACTAGTTAAGCTATTCATTTTTACTAATAAATTGCCAATCTACCCCTCTAGTCTCTAAAGCATGAATCAGTTCTCAAACAACACAGAAGACCAATTTTCCAGGCAACACTTCAATGCTTATAAAAATGATTGTTAAAATTAATGATATTTGGTGGCTCAGCACTTGCATGGCATGTGTGAGGACCCCAGCACCACATACACAACTAAGTGTCAGAGAAACAAAGGCCAGCTTAAAAAATAAATAAAAATCGATTCTCTCTTTCTCTCACTCTCTCCTTCTTTCTTAAAGGAAAAAAATTGATATTTCAGGAAGCCCATCTAGATAGGAAGTATGTTATCTATCAATTCCCTTTGATTTCCCAAATATTAATGCTGGATCAAGTTAGTCTCTGGGAACTTAATTTAGAACCTGGAAAACTCTTCTCTTACTATGTTGGACTTTAACTTTTATGAGTTTATTGCAAGAAACAGTCAAATAAGGTCTGCACCCGCACTTTGTGGGAGACTATTGTGGTTATTGATGTGTCTTAGTCCCATAAAGTAACTAGTTTCTAATGGAATTTAGGGCTAAGTACTACATGTGGCATATACTGGGCTGGTATATCACTATGCAATTTACCTAATTTAACTAGTTTCTTATAGCATCTAGGGCTAAAGAATGTAATGTGAACTGTGGATTTCTGGTGTTAATGATGTGTCACAATGTAGGTTTGTAGATTATAACAAAGGTATCATTTTGATAATGAAGGAGATCATGCATGTAGGGCAGTGGGAATATATGGGAAATCTCTATACTTTCTGCTCAGCTTTCCTGTGAACCTAAAATTGCTCTAACAAAAAAAAATTATTTTAATTGATTGCCAGGAAGCTCAGTTGTAAATTCTATCACGAGAGTTCTTTTAACTCTTAGGCTGGATTGGCATGTATTCTCCCCTGTTTGCCCTAGTCTTAATTTGTTCTCTGTTTTATCACCCTTATTTTAATATTATCATTTCTTGAAGTTTTTCTCCAAGTCCATTTTAGAAAGAAGGAAGATGAAAATAAACTCAATAAATAAAAAGATAAAAAATATAGTCCCATAACTATTAATATTTGAGCTGCTCTCAAGCTTCCACTTAGTTGTTTAATTGTTGTTTTAGTGTTTCTGAAGTTTTTTCTGCTTCCAACACTGAGTTCTCTTTTCCAAAACATCTTTATATTTCTAATTGTACTATCTTTCCTTTATACAGGTTCATCTTTATAACAGCTCATGTTTGCCCCCTGTTTAAAGAGTAAAATCTGTCTCCCACAGAATAGATTGTCTTTCCCTAAATGAAGATGCAAAATGCAATTGCAAGATTTCAAAACTGTTAGAAAATTCTGTGTGTATAATCTAAATCAGTTAAGACTATTTTTACTTGTTTTGTCCCAAATGGATAAAGCTAAATACCGTTCTATATACAATGTAAGGTATTACATGGTGTGTTTGGTGAGGAACCACCTAAGTCTCAAGGGCAAATAAATTCAGTAAAATTCATTGTAATTAAACAGTTGGAAGATATTTGTAGATTAGTGTGTCTTCAATTATGTTAAATAGCTTATTCCATACATTAATCTATACAATCATTTCATCAAAGAAGCCAAATCCCTTTAGAGGTATTATCACTTTCCTAAATGCAGGTCTGGTAGTATAGTAAAATTTTCAAGAACTTTACTTAAGGAAAAGTTGATATCCTTAGGGTCCAGCAGATTTCAGATTTGAGCTTACTCATAAATACCAGTTGAGCTCTAACTAATTATTTAACTTCTCAGAATCTCAGTTTCCTCTTTTTTTATAAAGGAATATAAACATGTATCTTGAAGAATTATTGTGAAAATTTAATGAGAAAATATATAATGACATCACTATTGTGCTTCAATATAAAACACATTAATTCATGGAGGCTCTAAGGAAAAATAGGTCTAACATTTATGATCTGGATCCCTGTCTAGCTATAGCACATGTTAATCTACAGCTACAAAACCGGTGTCCTTCTGTCTCTTCCTATAGCATCTGGAATAGAGAGGAATGCTGGACCATTTCTGCATTCTTTTTTTTTTCTTGGTTGTGGGGGTTTCCTCTCTTTCTCTAAGATAGAAATTAAAATAGAGGCTCCTGTCTTTCAACATCAGATATGAATTGCTACCTACAAAATAACCAGTTTAAGCCTTCAGAAGTTTCCAGAGAGGGAGGGATTCATCTGAACTAGAGACATAAAGAGTTCATTATTTTTAATGAAATAGGGATGAAAGTGGCACATGCTAACTCAAAAGAAGGAAAAGAAAGGTCTGGCTGGATTTGATATACAGGTTCAGTTTCCAGGAGCAGTGCCAAAATCTCCCCACCAGGTGGGAGATTTCTTTCAGCTCAGCTCTTGTCAATTCTTGCTGCAATCAGCTCAAATGTCTTTATAGTCTAGAAGAGAGATTTATTTTTTTCAATAAGCAACTGAACGGGAATCTATTGCATAGCTCTTCTATGTTTTGTATTAAATTAGATCTAAGTCCTACCCAACCTTTAAATTTGTAAATCAAGCTAGTTTCATCCCCAAAGTCCTCTAATTTTTTTTTTTAATAACAACAGAAACCAGATTGCACCATATTGTTGCCATTTTTATGGTGGCAATTTTTTTTTTTTTACTCCTTAAAAGTGACCCTGGGGGACTGGAGCAGTGGATCAGGGGTTATGGTGCTTGCCTAGCATGTGTGAGTACGCGGGTTCAGACCCCAGCACCACATACACAACCAAGTGTCCAAGCAACAAAAGCCACATGAAAAACTAAATAAAAATTGATTCTGCCTTTTTCCTGTCTCCTTTTCTAGCTCTCTCGCTCTCTCTCTCTCTCCCCCTGTCCTTCTCTCTTAAAAAAAAAAAAAAAACAAAACCCTGGGATGTGTCAGAATAAAGGAGATACAAACTAAATATGGGACTAAAGGTGACATAGGACTTTAGTATTATCCTGGAAACTGAAGGCTAGGCACAAAAGAGTCCTCAAGGCATTAGTGATGTGGTTTACACCACGAAAGTGTATGATAGCCTTGTTATCTGTGGCAAGGATTTGGCTCTCCATAGAGTTATTTTGCATTTATCCCATTGACCTGTTCATGCCTTTAAAGCCCATTTCCCCCAGTAAAACTTTGTTTGGCAGGCTGTTTGGAACTCGATCACTTATTTTTATGGAAATCTGCATGCTGCTTGAAATCTGAAGAATAAGATCATCTGATATACAACAAAAACATAGGCAAGAGTTCTGCTTCTAGCAATGATAGACTTGGATGTTTCAAACCAAACCTCCCTTTGAGAACACTGAGAAATGCTATCTAGGTCATGAGGAACTAGGGTGGGTCAAGATGTGGGAGCACAGGAAGCCCAAACAAGAGAAACTGCCATTGCACTGCTCTCCCTCCTGTCAACTGCCAATTTAAAAATGTGAGTTGAGTAGTAGGATCCTGAGCAGAACATTCAACAGATGCGTGTGGGTCTAGGGGAAAAAAAGTTGAGAGTCCAGAATTTACCAAAGAGGATAGATCCTGATAAACTCTCCAGGGGTATGCCCTAGGAGTAAGAGTAAACCCAACCAGCCCTTGCAAAAACTGGAGTCTTACTGATACTACCCCAGACCAGCCCTTGTCAGAGGCAAAATCAGCCCTCTCTGTAGGAAAATAATATCATCCATGGCTTCAAATGATCTCTGAATATCTTCCGTAAGGCAATAACAACCAAACATATTAGAAGATGAGACTGACAGAAGTACAGAAAACAAAAGAAATAGTCTTCAAATCATGGAGAAAGATATTGGAATTATCCAAAGGAATAAATTCTTAAAATTATGATTAATATGTTCAAGAAACTAAAAGTCAAAACTGAGAATTTTGACAGAGAAGAGGAAGTGAAAAGAAAATTGAAATGCAAAAAGGAAATTTTAGAATTGAAAACATGATAATTATTATTAAGAATTTAGTGAATGAATTCACTAATGGATTAGACATAAATGAAAAAGATGACTTAGAAGAAAATATCTATTGAATCATAGGCAAAAGTCTAAAAATATGCAAAAGAGTTGAGACATATGGAATAGGCAAAAAGTCTAATAGGAAGAGAGAGAATGGGGCAGAACAAAGATCTGAAGAGATAATGGCTGAGAATTTTCCAAAATTATCCCAAAATACTAAGCCATAGAAGTGAGAAATATTGTGGACCCAAAGCAGGATGTACAAAAGAAAACCAAACCTAGACAATGATGCTTAAATCAAAGACAAAGCCTTAAAAGAAGACCAAAAAAAGAAAAAAGATGTATTTTGACTATTCTCATTTCTTTTCTTGAGGCGGTAATTTGAGAGGATAGCATTGTGTGGGAGCCAGTACAGAAGATGGACAAGTGAACTGGGCTTTGCTTTATTATGTGTATTGACAATTATTTGGGAAATTGAGGCAACATTCTTCACTTTCAAAATCCCTACCTTTTAGGTTTGTTTTTTTTTTTTTTAACTAGAGTTTGAACCCTGGGTGCTTAGTCACTGAGCCTCATCCCCAGGCCTTTTTATTTTTAATTTTGAGTCAGGGTCTCACTAAGTTGCTTAGTGCCTTACTAAGTTCCTGAATCTGGCTTTTAATTTGGGATCCTTCTGCCTCAGCCTCCAATTCTACTGGGATTACAGGCATGTACCATCATGCCTAGACCTACATCTTTTATTTAGTGATAGAAGATATTCATTTGACACATACAACCTGCTACACATTGTCTATACAACTAACTTTGAGTGCTTAGGATGTGATAGACCATTACCTTCAATTTTAGATAAGTAAACTAATGCTTGGACAAGTTAAGTAATTTGCCTGAGGCCATGAGACCAGTAAAATGTACAGCTACAATTCATATCTACAAGCGACTCAGGGTACTTGATCCCAACTCCTTTATGTGATCAGTGGAATATTGCATTCTTGATGGGAAGATTAGGACTCGGACTTTGTTATCCCTCGTGCTACCTAGCCTTGTGCCTGATAGCCAGTGATTACTCAAACAAAAATAATAACCTCCCAACAATAAGAGCTGGCATTATTGAATACTTAAAAATACACCTGGGCAGTTTTTTCTCACTGCCCTCTTGTGAGCTAGGTACTAGTATTATCACATTTTACAAATGAAAACACTGGGGCACAGATTGGTTAAATAACTTGAAATTTCTCACAGTTTTTAAATGGTGGAGCTGGGGTCCAAAATTAGACAGCTTGACTTCAAAGCCTGTGTTTGTAAGCACCACATTTACTGCTCTTGTTATACACTACTGTTCATTAACAAGGTAGGTAGTGGATGAGACGGGGGCCCGTGTGCACCAGGACAAGACTGCAAGCATCTGCTTTTTGGCTGTTAAAATGTACCCATGTTGGCTGTAAAAGACCTCAGTTTAAGAGATGTCAGGAAAAGGCAAATGACCACATAGGAAACTTTATGCTATCATATTTGACTATAGGAACAGTCCTCAGAAATTATGTCATCATGTGAATTTTCCCCACAAGGTAAATTCCTAAGCCATCTGTTTACCACAGTTATTTTCATCACTCATTTCTGATTCCCCTAGTTTTTGAAAGAAACTTTTTTGTACTTTCCCAGATCCATTTTACTTTTACCTTCTCCCTTAGATTGAAAGGTAAAAGAATTGGTCACATGTCAGAAATAGCCCTGTGTTGGATCCCAAATTAGTTGAGGCTTGACAAATGCTAAAGCCACTAGATCTTGCTCAGCAATGTTTGGAAGAAGACAGTGTGAAAAAAAGAGACCTACTCCTTTGAAAAGACAGTAAATGTTAATAGATGCCAAGAAGAAGGCAAAACTACTCAGGTTTCCCATTCTTCTTCATCAAGGAAAATGAAGCATCTTCACACTGAAGGGAGTAGAGCAAATGTAAAGTGAGTCATAAATTTTACAACTCACTTTCTACAAAGGAATTGAATTACAAAATATGATGATCTGACTTTCTCTAAGGCAGTATATATCTAATTTGATACTGTAATTAACATCAAGCTTAAATGTCGGTAGTCTCAGAAGAGTGAACACAAATCTTGGATGGAAGTATTTCAAAGCCAATGTCATCATCAAATGTTCCCTTGCTATGGATAGAGGTAGACCTGCAGAATTTTAATAGACTATGGCTTCACTCTGCCTTAGGCTTATTTGATTGAAAGGAACAAACTCATTCTGGCTACTTCCAATAAAGGAGAATTTCTTATACAGCAGTTCCTCGAGGAATGCAATAGGTAGGGCAGTCAAACCTCGTGGAGAATTAGACTTGAAAACTGAAAAGTCTTCATGAACTAGCAGCTTTTCTCTAGAGCTGTACATTTCCCCACCTATATTTTTCAGTTTCTCCTGTCCTATCCAGCTCTTCTCTGCAGATTGGCTGTCTGCAGACATGGCATGGCCCTCAATAGCTATGCTAATCTCTTAAACTACATGGCATTGTATATTTAGTCATACCACCACCTGACTGGCTCTGGTTCTTGAGAAAAGTAATCAGGCTGTTCTAGTGTTATGGTTTGTATGTGTGAAGTCCCCTAAAAGCTTACATGTGACATAATCCAAGAATATTCGGAGGTGAAATGATAAGATTATGAGAACCTTAACTTAGTCAGAGGATTAATCCACAGATATGGATTATCTAGAATGTAACTGTAGGCCGATGAGTGTGACTGGAGGAAGTATGTCACTGGGGAAACGTCTTTGGGGTTCATATTCTGTTCCCTGGAGTGTAGAGCTTTCTCTGCTTTCTTGTTGTCATGTCCTGAGCTGCCTTCCTCTGCCACACCCTCTGTCATGATGTTCTGATGGAGCTATGGAGTTTACCAACCATGAACTGAACCTCTGAAACTGTGAGCCAAATTAAACTTCTTCTCCTTTAAGTTTTTTTTGGGGGGTCTTTTGGTCACAGTGATGCAAAGCTGACTAAAACACCTAGCAATGGGTCAGGTGTTCAGCTATTTCCTGTTTGGAGAAGGCTAAGTTTATTTGGTATAAACACGGAAAGAAGGTCTCACTGCTTGTATAGTTGGAGGAGGGAGAGGGGCTGTTCTTAAAGAAAAGAATTAGGAAGAAATCTCAAAATCTGACTCTTATCATTGTAATCTGGACCCAGGATCAGAATTTATCTCTGATAGTGGAATGGTTTAATAGCAAAATAACATTCTCAAATTTTAATGAAGTTTTAATCATTTTTATAGTCTTTTAATTAACATCTAAAATAGGAAATTATTTAAAGTGTTTATATCAATTTTTTAAAATAAATGGTTGCTCATTCTCCTCAAGCAAAAAGAGTCATTTGTGAAATTATGTCATTTGCAGGAAAAATGGATGGAATTTGAGAACATTATGTTAAGCAAAGTAAGCCAAATTCAGGAAGTCAAGGTTCCTGTGTTTGCTTTCACATGTGTAATCTTAAAAGGAAAAAAGAAAAGAAAGATGTTAGGGAGGATCTCGTGAAAATCAAAGGGAGATCAGTAGAATAGTGGAAAAGGTCCAGGCGGAGGGAGGAGAGAAGAGAAGAGGTGAGGGAAATATTGGGGTATGATATTGGCCAACTTATATTGTTATATTGTATGCATGTACAAATATATAACAATAAATCTCACCATTATGTACAGCGGTACATAATGCACCAATAAAAATACTTAAAAATATAAAAGCCATGAAGGCAGAAAATAAATAAAACAACAGGAAAAAATAATTTCTTCAGGTATATAGTTGCAAATATTTTTGAAAGTTTTAAAACTTGGAAGTTTTTTTTAGATATGATGAAATCATTCATTTTGTTATTTTTTATTTTTAAAGAGAGAGGAAGAATTTTTTCATTTGGCCTTTGTTTCTCTGACACGTAGTTGTGTATGTGGTGCTGGGGTTTGAACCCAGGTACTCGTGCATGCTAGGCAAGCACTTCATCCACTGAACCACTACTCTAGTCCCAGATGATTCATTTTTAATCTGTTATTTTGTGTTCTGTATTTGAAGCATATGACTGATTTTTTAAGTACTGTTTTAATGTCACTATATCACTGGTGTTTTATGTTTGAATCCTTTACATCAGACTTCTGTGTATAATTTAGTAGCTGCCATTTTCTGCCTAAAACTAAAGAAAATTATGCTTTTTAATATTGTTCTAATGCTTGGGGATTTTTTGTTTTGTATCCAATTGTACTTTCTAATGAAAAATAATGTCTTTTGAGAGAGAATAGAAAAGGTATCTGTAATTTCACTTATTCATTGCTGGGCCTTTATTTGTAGAGAGGAAAAAGACATTGGGTAAGTAAGCAGAATTTTTTAGTTGCTTTTCCAGGAAAAACAGCAGCCTTGATAATTCAGTATTATCCCTGGTTTTCTGATAAGGAATTTAAGACATTGAGAGGTTATGTAACTCACAAGGTCACACAGCTAGTAAGGGACAGAATCTGGTTTTTGATTCAGGCCTGACTGATTCCAAAGCCCATGCTATATATCGTGCACTCTGTCACCTGATGGTCTCACAGACTGTAGATTCATCACACATATCTCTAGGGCAGAAGAGAGAATGCATGTTTGAATTAATTATAACACAATTCAATTCAAAAGCTGTATTTTTGAGTGTATATGTATGTATGAGCATGCTGGGTCTGTTCATTACAAAATTACATTCCCTATAACTTCACAACAACCCCTATTTTCTTTTGTAAAAGAGAAGAAAATAGATAATATATTGGGTATGGAGCCTTGTGCACTAAACTCTCATTTGGTTTGGGTTATGGTAGCTAAAGTAGATTTACAGGCATTGTAGTATGATTACATGAAAACAACAACGTAAAGACTGTCCTACCACTGAGAAGTCTAAGGTTGACAGTATTGAAGGTATGTTAAAAGGAACATTATTTTACATTTGGGATTGCAGAGATTTTCTTACTGGGAAAAGGCTTCAACGTCATTTATATTCATCTGGGTAAAAAGTGAGGGCTAAGCAGCATGGGTATGATATAGTATTGACTATATATTAAGGCAGAGAATCAGGGATGGAACTAGTTAAAATGGTCAGGCATGGTGGTGCACGCCTGTAATACCATCAACTGAGAAGGGAGGCTGACGCAGACAATGGCAAGTTCAAGACCAGCCTCAACAACTTAGTAAGGCCCTGTCTCAAATAAAATATTAAAAGGGCTGGGGATGAGGGTCAATGGTTAAGCACTGCTGGGTGCAATCCCTGGCACCAAAACAAACAAACAAACAAACAAACACATTCATATGGATTTTCAACCAAAATGTAATATGTACATGATGTCTGGAGGCCTGGTGATAGGAGGTGCTTTTCTCAAAGCTGTGCAACAGAGTAGTTGACTCTCATTGTTCTTGCTGATCTTTCCTTGGAGACTAGATCTAGGACCTCTCAGTAATCTTCTTCCTCTTAAGTGAATTCCCCTAAAGAGAGGCAGTGTGCTTGTCTGTTTTCATTAGATGACAAAAAGTGGCTCTAAAGATGAGAAATACACTGATGTAGAAAATGCATGAGAAGTGTTTAATTCTTTTTATTAAATATAGAAAAAAAGAAATAGTTCTTAATCTATATTTTATAATTGTGATTTGAAGCAGAGTATTTAAGTTAATCAAATATTCTAAATAAACTTTTGATTATTTTATAAGTATCCATCAAAATTTACATGTGCAAGTGGAGTGGGATCAATAAATAAACAAGGAGTATCTCATTGGAAAAATAGGATTCCTTCATTTGTTATCAATCTCTCCCATTGTGAAGATGTTTATCTCTATCTCCCAGTGAATCTTAGGTGGGAAAAATATAATGACAGGACTTTTATTAAAGATAATATGACAGCTACATACAAATGTATTGGAAGAATGACAATCCAGAAGGGAGATGTGAGTTATAAAAGAGCAAAGGAACTGAAAAATATGTGAGATTTTCAAAAACTTTGAGAAAAATTCAACAGGCTTTAGTGATGTAATAAATGTAAGGGATGGCATTTTAAGTAAATGTGAACCTGCTTCTACGACTGATACTACTGCTACTTGGAAATCTTCTTAGTAGTGAGACTGACCTTGATATAATCTCTTGGTTAAAGTTCTTCACCTGGTATCTACTGAATGTAGATATCACTGATGGGAACCACAATGTCAGCTTTTTGTGAAGTACTAGTTTGTCGTTTTTCCATGATGTTGTGACAGCATACGGACTTCTGCTCAAAGCATAGACCCCCTCCTAGGGGAATCAAGAATCCTGACACAGGAGATCTCTGAGGATGAAGGGAAAGGAAACCACAGATTTCCTAGTGCACCTGCTACCTAGAAATCTAATACAAGCATGCTCTGCATGAGGATTATGACATTTCTCATGGGTCCATAGTTGTCAGTTGAGGTTAGACCCTCATTTGGGATTAATCAAAGAAAAAGGTCCTATCTTGGAGAAATCCTGGTGAGCACTTCGGCTGATATATCCTTTCCCTTTAGCATGTCTTCTTCAGTGAATCTACCTGGTAGAAATGTCTGTTGACTCATAGAAGCCCTAGCAAGTAGAACAACTAGATCAACTCTTCATTTTCACTGTTACTTCAGGAAGAAACTGTGAGGCCTAAGAAAGCACTGTAAATAACAATATGCACACTAAAAATCTCCCCTAAAATCTCTCGTTATTGAGCTGAAGCAGTGGCTAAGCTTGCCTGGCATGCATGGGGACCAGAGTTTGAACCCCAGCACTACATACACAACTGGGTGTCAGAGAAACCAGAACCAGATGAAAAATAAAGATCGATTATCTATCTCTCTGTCTCTATTTTTTTTTTAAAAATCTTGTCAGTGAAATTCATCTTATACTCACATTGTTTGGGAGGCACACAAATGCTCATGAATAATTTAGAAAATAAAATTTGATATTAATTCCAAATTCACAGCCAGGCATGGTGGCACACATCTGTAATCCTAGCTACAATGGAGACTGAGGCAGGAGAAAGAAAATTGTGCTTCTGGGCAACATAGAGATACCCAATCTCAAAAACAGAAAAAAAATTTAGCTAACTGTGCAAATATTCCAATAGTATGATTGATCTTGTTCAAAGAATTCCTAGGTATAAATTATGGGCTAAGGATTATGGAGCTACTTAATCATCATGTCCCTCAGTCAATATAATTAATTAATATAGCAGTTATTCAGAAGGGAAATTTGTAAAAAAATTAAAATTAGTTGCTAGACTTTTAATAGTATTGTCCATATGTGATAAAAACAAATGAAAGCTTCAGAAAAGATGTACCATTGAAAGTAAAACTATGTCTCTTCAAACACCGTCAGTCGCACTCCCCAGAAGTAACTATATTGGTAGTGAAAGCTTTGCCTTCAAGTATTAAACCCCTATTAATAGTGGCTATTTTTAATTTACATGTAGTTTAGGGCTGAATTCATTTTCCAATGACAATGTGCTGTGATATCGCACCTCATTGTCACAAGGTAACCAATAGAGCTCCATGAAGTACTTTTTCAAATGGAAGATTCCTTAGCAGGAAGGAAAGAGGTAGTAGCCCAAAACTCCTTTCTCTTCATGCATAGCTCTTGCTTAGGAGAAGGCATAAGTTCTTTCCAGAGGTCCCCAGAAGATTTCTCCTTATCTCTCATTCCTGGGACAAGAATTGAGTTTCTTTCCTGTTCCAAGACTCACCACTGGCAAAAGAGAATGAGATTTCCATGACTGGTTTCAGTCAGTTATAATTAATTCCTTCCCTGTTCTGTGGGCAAGAAAGAGGGGAATGGTGAGCCAGTGATTGCTTCACTGTTGACTATGTTTTGATGTCTTCTCAGAAATTGTCTATAAATATTTAAGTGACTATTTAAAAATACTGTATAATGTAGTGCATATCTTACTGTTATTTAATTAATATAATCTAGAATACATTACTATAAACACACGCTCATATACATATGCACATAAATATTCACAGATGAGTGGCTGGAGTATTGGCTCAGTGTTTGGAGCGCTTGCCTGGTGTGCACAAGGACCCTGGTTCAAACCCCAGCATCACATACACCACTAGGTGTCAGAGAAACAGACCAGATGAAAAAATAAAGTTGATTCTCTCTTTCTTTCCCTCTCTCTCCCCCTCCCTCTTAAAATATATTCACACATGGTACTTGCCTAAGTATCTCATAGTTTTTAGATAAGTGGGGTACTATATGTATAATACCTAGTGCATAAGAAGTGCTTTACCAAAGCTAATAATTATTTTGTTTTTACATGTAATCTTTGAGACAGTATATACATTTAAAAAAAAAAGAATGAGGATTGTTTTCTAGCAAATACTAAATTTGATTTTACTTTAAAAACAATGGCAACACATTTATTTTGGGCTATGATATTCTTGAAGATATTAGCTACAGCGTTCCCTTAAGAAGATACAATAATTAGGAACCGGAGTGGTGGCTCAGCGGTTGGGGCGCTTGCCTGGCATGCTTGAGGACGCGTGTTCAAACCCCAGCACCACATACACAACTAAGTGTCCAGAAACAAACGCCAGATGAAAAAAATAATAATAAAGTTGATTCTCTCTTTCCTCTCTGTCTCTCTCTTAAAAAAAAAAAATACAAGAATTAATGTGGCCTGCAGCAAATTCCATTTAAATGTAGCAAAATAATTTTGGGAGTAACAGGTGACTAAATGTTTACTTTTTGATGAATATCAAGCCACAAATATTTTCTAATCATGTTAATATGCAGGCAGAAATAAGAACATTAGGTACAAAACATTTTTTGGTATATTTGCACAAAATGGCATGTTAGCAAGTAAATTTTAAACTCTTACAAAGTTTCTGGAGGAAAAAATAACTTCACTGCTTTTTGCCTTACAAAAATTGCACAGTGTAGAGAGTGGTTTAAGAAATTCTCATGGAAATGAAGGCCAACATAGAAGCCCTGAGTGAAAACAAAATACTTTTCTTCCAATATTTGGCATAATTGGATGAGAGCCAGTAGGAGACAAAGGAAGCAAAAGAGGGAAGATACCTTCTGATAGGCTCCTGATCAGTGGTCTAAGTAGGGTGCTCAACTTGCATGCACAGATCTAACCTCTCATAGTCCTTAAGGTCAACTTGTAAACTAGCTTGCCTTTTTTGGTAAAAACTGTGTCTTTTAGTCTCATTTTCTCATTGTTTGTCATCATTTATCCAAAAATGTATTGCTAAGAATGAAAATATTATGATTATATATGACAAGTTATTTAATCTCTCAGACTTCATGTTCTTCAATTTCCAAACAAGTTTGTAGAATTAGATGATGGATAAAATCTCCTGCAGACCTAAAATGCTAAGTTAAAGACCAAAATTTCTGCAAATGACTGGTTATCAGATGCATCTGGGGAAGATTTTAGCATTTCTAAAAACACAAGTTCTTGGACCCTATGTCCAGATATTCTAATTCATTCATTCATCAAAAGATTATTGAGGACCTTGGCTTAAATGCTGAGTATACAATTATGAATGAGCCACATCCCCTGTCTTATTCTGAGATGGAGTTTCACTAAGTTACTTAGGGCCTTGTTAAGTTGCTGAGGCTGGCCTTCAACTTGTAATCCTCATGCCTCAGCCTCCCAAGTCACTGGGATTACAGGTATGTGCCATCACACCCATCACTAACCTGTATTTTTAAAATACTATTCAGGGAACTTTTAAAAGTAGACAGTTCTGAGAAGCTGTTATGGTTTGGATGAAAGGTGTCCCCAATATGTGAGGCAATGCAAGAAGGCTGAGAGGTGAAATGAATGGGTTATGAGAACCTTAACCCAGTCAGTGAATTAATCACCTGATAGGAGTTAATTAGGTGGTAACTGTAGGCTGGTAGGATGTGGCTGGAGGAGGTAGGCACTGGGGCATGCCTTAAGGGTATATGTTTTCCATCTGGTAAGTGGAACTGTCTCTTTCTGCTTCCCAATCATCACATGAGCTGTGTCTCTCTGACACACTCTTCCACCATGATGTTCTGCCTCACCTCGAGCCCCAAGGAATGCAGCCAGCTTTCTATGGACTAAGACCTCTGAAACTTTGAGCCCCCAAATAAACTTTTCTTTCCCTAAAATTGTTCTTGTCAGATCCTTGTGTCACAGCAATGAAAAATCTGACTAAAACAGAAGCAATCAGACCAAATGCAAACAAAAGATATTTCTGAGGAACTACTTTCATTTTATTTGGGATGAACTCAGTTTTATATTCTGAGAAATGCTTCTACTTTTCACTACAATTCTAAAGAAGTTTCTCTAAAATATGTGTGTGTGTGTGTGTGTGTGTGTGTGCATGTGCGTGCGCATATCTTAAAAAATGGATGTTAAGAAAAAAGTACACTTCATAGATGTAGTTATACATGCTGGTATTGGAGGAGGTTTACCAAATTAACATTGATGATTGATTTAACTGTAGACAACTGCACACATTTAAACAAAAATCATGGAGTGAAATTTTATTTTTTATGTTTATTTATTGACTTATTTATAACAGTTCTGGAGATTGAACCCAGGGCCCTGTATCACTGAGCAAAATACTCAGTCCTTCTTTGTTTAGAAATTAGTTTTGATCATTTTTTAGAGAGAATTAAATCAATTTTGTTAAATTTTTTTTTCATCTGGGTTTTGTTTTTTCTCCAGTTAGTTATGTATGTGGTGCTGGGGTTCAAACCGAGATCCTCCTGCATGCCTGGCAAGCACTCTCTTTTTTTAAATATATATATATATATATAAAATTTTGAGACAGGGTCTTGCTAATTGTTGCAGAGGCTAGCCTTGATTTTGAATCCTCCTTCCTTGTTGAAATACAGATTTCACTGTGACTGAGAGCAAAATTTTAGATTGCTTAGACAAATAAATGAGATCTGTAAGTTCTGCAATTTAATTTTATTTACTCATTAAGGAATTTAAAAACCTCACCTACCTCAGTGTACAACAGCTTAAATCATGCTCAACTCTTTGACTTTATAACCTACAGATATTGAGATCTGCAAATAGACATTTCTGCTTGTTGGGCTATATAACTCTCTTTCCTTTTAAATAATAGCAGACCTAAAATTTGCCAAAATGAAGTACATGAAAAATCTTTCTTGTTATAATTATAGGCTCAATTGGAAAGGCAATCTGATGTAAGTCCAGGAGGTGTAACTGTAGGAGGCAGTAATGCTACAATGTTACTAAAGAGGGTGTGAATAGCCACTCTTGTTTAATCTGTAAATTAGTCAGAATCTTTGTCACCAGGGTTTCTCTCCTGTCCATACCTACATTTAAATATTTCAAGTAAAAAAAAGTAAAGGGTAGAGAAGTCCGTATCTATTTACTTTTGATTTCTCTGTATCAGTCTGAGTTCCAGCAAGTAATAAATAACCTCAAGTGATTTGTCTTAGTCCATTCCTACTGCTATAAGAAATTAGAGACTGGGTAATTTATAAAGAATAAAGACTTCTTTTCTCAGTTTTGAAGTCTGGGAAGTCCAAGGTCAAGGCATCAGAAGACACCGTGTCTGGTGAGGGCTGCCATCTGCCCTCAGGATGGTGCCACTAGCTGCATCTCCACGTGATGGGAGGCAGAAGGGCAAAAGGAATGAGGATGTTGAGATGTAATACACTAGCAAAAGTGGAAAGGAGGTAGAGGGTGGTGCGTGTGAAGGAAAAGGAGGAAACTGTAGCCCCTAAAGACTAGAATCATGGAGGAAAGGCTCCTCCAACGGCAGCTACATTAAGCAAACAGAGTGCCCGAGACACTTCCACTGAAGCAGAGAGCAAATGCTTACCTCTCGTTCTTTCTAATTTTCTTCTGGTGCTTCCCCAGTGTCAGCTTCCTCAGGGGACCAGCAGCACACAAATTGAACAGGGGAGTGTGGACGATTTAAGGAAAACCCATCAGCTCTCTAGATCAGTAGACTCTCTGAAAAGACAATTTATTGTGAATATTTAAAACTATACTCCATTCTTTATGCACAGACTACTTACTTTATGATTTCTTGACTTTACAAATCTAAACCCGGTGTGTGGTTGCAAATAATCTTTTGCTCACTGTGTTTTTGTAAATTCCAGCTGTGCACATGCTTTCATGTTGCCTCATTTTCATAGTGTAGTGTCCGTGGTGTCTGTGGTAAGTTAGAAGCAAGAAAGCAAGTCTACTGAAAAAAAAGAAAGAAAAAAAGGAAGAAAAAAAATAGAGTTTATTCCCCTCATTTAGTACAGGTATGAACATTGTATTTAGTTTAACTATAGTATTGACTTTGGTGATTAACAAAATAGGATTAATAAACAATTCAACTTTTATGTGTATTCCCTCTTACTATCTCTTACTATGGGGAGTAGCTATGCAGCTACAGGACCTCTGTCATTAGTATGGGGGTGGGTCTGAGCCAACACTTACCCAATGCTTTTCTTTTTAAATACTTTAAATACTTTTGTAATTGAAAAATGTCACAATACATTTTATAAATTCAGCAAGATACATGAATAATCATTGTCAATGCTGCCAAAAAACTGGATGAATAATTGGCTTTAGGATGCTTCAAGATGAAGAGAACAGTAGCTCAAATATTATTGCCTAAAGGGGAACAGCCATTATCAGGCTAGCTGCCATTTATGTGACTTTATACAAACTCCCCAGAAGATTTGTTCCCCACTTCACGAAGCACAAATGTCATTGCCAGGACTATACTTTTTTCAAGAGCAGTGATATAAAATGATCAACTGCAATTTGATCCAGAATGATAGGCTAAGCATTTTATAAATGATTTATTCATCCAGAAATAACTATGCCTTTCCAAAGAAAACAGAAGAAAAATAGCTTTCTAGTATCACAAAGAAATATAGTAGCTACTAGTTTTCAAGTAATGTGATAAATTAGTGGTTTTCTAAGAGAAAAGCTTAATTTTCACAATTTTATTTATTTTTCTCCTGGGCAAAAGCTATCAAAGGTGTTAAGGTAGAAGATGGGGAGCAAGAAAATCCATTTAATTCTATTCTGGTTGCAAGTTACAATTTAAGGTAAATGTTGGTCATTCCTGTAGTTGTACTTTAGCATGACTAGCATAAACTTCATTTCATGAAAATTGCAGCATTCACCATATATATAAAGATTGGGTTGTATGAAGATTAAGAGATTATTGATTATTGATTTGAATTGAGTACAAAATGTACTTCCTCCCTTAAGTTACTCCTTTGCCTTGTTTTTTATTTTTTTATTTCTGTTGCATAATAAAATCCCCAACAGATCTAGGTCTGGATGTTCATTATTTTATTTGCTTGCTTTAATTTGTGTCAGCCCAATTATTCCAGCCACAAGTAGCGAGATTTCTGGAAACACCAGTGTCTGGCTCTTATGAGGTAATTTTATATATATATATAATTGAACCCAGTGGTGCTTAACCACTTAGCCACATACCCAGCCCTTTTTATTTTTACTTTTTATTTTGAGACAGGGTCTTTTTAAGTTGTTGATGTTGGCTTTGAACTTGAGATCTTCCTGCCTCTGCCTCTCAAGCCACTGAGACTACAGGTGTATTCTACCATGCTCTGCTTTTATGTTTTGTTGTGAGATGGCCAAGTCTTGATTCTAAGTTTGCAGCAGATACATAGGAATTTCTTCTTTCTTTTCCTATTTGTTTATTTATTTATTCATTTTGTGATGTGGTCTATGTCACCCTGACCTTTAAACTCCTAGGTTCAGGTGCTCCTACTGCCTCATACACATGAGTACCTAGTACTACAAGCACAAGCCACCACATCTGGAGTGATTTTCTCATTTCTTAAAGTAATACTTTGTTCTGTCACTCTCCTCAAAGAATGGAATGGCTTCTCACTGCAAATAAGACTGTCATAGGATAATGCATTTAGAAATTAATTTGTGATCTGGTCCTCTTCACCCACCTGCATGTATTTTTCTCACTCCCACCCTCCCACGATAAACATACCCAAGTATGAGTCAGCTCAGGGTCTAACAGAAGCCACCTGAAAACAAGGCCTTCTTACATCTTTCCAAAAGTCTGAGATTTTTTCTGAGACAAATATGTGTATCTGGAACAAGGAGGGAAGCAAAGGGGTGGCTTTGAGGAAGGCCACAAGCAAGAGGAAATTTTCCAACTTACAAGTCAGTAAGTTACTTGAGGACCAGAACCCCACATTCCTCTCCGTGGAAGGGATCTGATTTCAGAAGGAAGAGCTGAGTGATATACTGAGTAGTAATAGACCTCAAGCATTGAGGTTGCTTGTATACCAACAATTTAAGATTTTTCTCAATTTAAAAATGGCATTAAATTGCCCAATTAAATATCATAGACATTTATGAAACTTTGGTTTAGGAGGCTCTGTGATAAACAGTCTTAACCTTTATTTTGCTGTTACTATCAATATTGTTTATAAGTTATGTATGTTTATGTATACACAATAAGTGTTAGTTTTTACATCTGTAAACTGAAAGATTAGAATACATCAGGCAAGTTATGAAATTAGGAGATTACAAACAACGTGTGGTAGTTAGTTAAAAAATAGGAATAACTGAAGCTATAAACATTTTTTCATATCAAATATTCCCTGAACCAACAGTATTTACTCTTTCATTATTTCAAAAAAAACTTTGAGTCAATTTTGTGAACTGCCTTTTATTCTATCCCACCCCACTCCATGAGCCTTCAAAAAAAAAAAAATAAAAACTAGCAGTCAA
Source organism: Aplodontia rufa (assembly GCA_004027875.1). Lineage (NCBI taxonomy): Eukaryota > Metazoa > Chordata > Mammalia > Rodentia > Aplodontiidae > Aplodontia > Aplodontia rufa. The sequence goes on from PVKS010002764.1 coordinate 39,151, forward strand.
GCAATATTTACTTAAAGTGAATTAGTTCTTATCACTGTTGGGTTACAAGATTCCCTGGAGAATCTGATGAAGGCCATGGGACCATTTTGCTTTTTTTTTTAAATTTGTTCCACATAGCCTTACATATTGGAGGGAATCGTCACATATTGATGCATACATGGATATTGACAAAGTAAGTAAAGGCCAATCCTAGACCAGGATCTCCCCACTTCATCCTCTCCCCTCTCTCATGTTTCCTCTGCAATACCTGCATGTTATGGATAGAAATAAGCATATACATGTATATTAATTTTTGAATTTTCTGATCTTTTCAGTCTGCCTGTGTATAGGTTGGGTTTCTCATGGGAGTTGAGAGTTCCCAATTGCATTGATAACCCCCTTAATCTCTCTCTCCCCTCCCTGACTCCCTCTCTTCTCCCCATATCTTCATACAGTTTGCCCAGCTTATGTGAAACTTCAACTATATTGAGTTATTATTTAAACCTAGCTAACTTTCATCCTGTCTTAGATTTTACTCAGCTTCCACATATGAGAGAAAACATTCAGCCCTTAAGTTTCTGAGTTTGGGATATATCACTCAGCATAAGTTTTTCCATCCCCATCCATTTGGCTGCAAATGCCATAATATCATTCTCTCTAATGGCAAAGTAGAAAAAAAAATATATATATACACCAGTTTTTGAATCCACTCATCCAGCAGGGGCATCTGGGTTGGTGCCATAGTTGAGCTATTATAAATCGAGCTGCTATAAACATTGATGTAGCTGTGTCTCTGCAGTATGCCGATTCTAGCTCGTTTGGGAAAACACCCAGGAGGGGGATAACTGTGTCAATATGGCTCCAACCCTAGTTTTTTTGAGGAGTCTGCACACTGCTTTCCGGAGTGGCTGTACAAGTTTGTAGTCCCACCAACAAGTGTGTTAGTGTTTCTTTCTTTCCACAACTCCTCCAGCATATGCTAATATTTATATTCTTCATTTTTGCCACTCTGACTGCAGTGAGGTGGAAACTCAGTGAAGTTTTGATTTGCATTTCACTGATTGCTAGTGATGTAGAGCATTTTCTCATCTATTTATTGGCTTTTTGGACTTCCTCCATTGAGAAGTTTCTGTTTAGTTCCCTAGCATATTTCTTGATTGGATTATTTGTGGTTTTGGTGTTCAGTTTTTTAAGTTCTTTGTATATTCTGGATATTAGTCCCTTGTCAGAGGCATAGTAGGCAAAGATTTTCTCCCATTCTGTAGGTTCTCTCTTGACACTCTTGACTAATTCTTTAGCTGTGCAGAAGCTTTTCAGTTTAATGACATCCCACTCATTTATTCTCGGCTTTAATTCTTGCATTATGGGAGTTTTCTTAAGGAAGGAGGTGCTTACACTGATGTCATATTGACCCTATTTTTTCTTCTAGCAATTGTATAGTTGCTGTTTTAATTTCTAATTATTTGATCCATTTTGATTTGATTTTTGTGCAGGGGGAGAGAGAAGGATCTAATTTCAATGGTTTGCATATGGCTGTCAATTCATCCAGCACCATTTGTTGAACAGGCTATCTTTCTTCCACGCTATATTTTTGTCCCCTTAGTCAAATATCAGATGGCTAAAGATTTGTGGGTTTGTCTCAGTATTTTCTAGTCTGTTCCATTGGTCTTCATGTCTGTTTTGATACCAATACTATGCTGTTTTTGTTACTATAGCCCTATAGTATAGTTTCAGGTATTGTGATATCTCGGCTTCCTCTTTCTTGCTTAGTAATACTTTTAATGTTCTGGGCTTCCCATTATTCCAAATGAATGTGAGAATTGCTTTTTCTATATCCACAAATAATGTCATTGGTATCTTGATAGCAACTGCATTGAATCTGTACAGGGCTTTTGGCAGACTGGCCATTTTAATTGTATTGATTCTGCTTAACGAAGAACATGGAATGTTTTTCCATTTTTCTTTCTAAATGTTCAATAGTTTTCATTGTAGAGATCCTTTATATCCTTTGTTAGATTGATGCCCAAGAATTTCATTTTTTTGAGGTTTTTATGAATAGGACAGATTTCTTGATTTCTTCTTTAGCAGAATTGCTGCTTGAGTATAGGAAAGCTACTGATTTATGAATGTTGATCTTATAACCAGCCACTTGCTAAATTCATTTATAAGTCTTCTGGTTGAGCTTTTGGGTCTGCTAGGTATAGGATCATGTCATCAGCAAAGACATAGCTGGACTTCTTCTTTTCCTATTTGAATTCCTTTAATTTCCTTCTCTTGTCTGATAGCTCTGGCTAGAGTTTTGAGGACTATATTGAATAAGAGTGGTGAGGGTGGACAGCCTTGTCTTGTTCCTGAGTTTAGTGGGAATGCTTTCAATCTTTCTCCATTAAATATAATGTTGGCTATGGGTTTGTCATAAATAGCTCTTGCAAAATTAAAGTATGTTCCCTTTATCTGTATCTTCTCCAGAGTTTTGAGCATAAATGGGTGTTGAATTTTATCAAAGACTGTTTTTGCATCAATTGAGATGATCATATAGTTTTTTATCTTTAATTCTGTTTAAGTGGTGAATTAATTTATTGATTTATGGATGTTGAAACAGCCTTGCATTTGTGGAATGAAGCCCACTTGGTCATGATGTATTGTCTTTTTGATGTATTTTTGGATGTGGTTTGCTAGGATTTTATTAAGGATTTTTGCATCTATGTTCACCAGGAAATTGGTCTGTAGTTTTCTTTTCTTGACGTGTCTTTATTGGGTTTTGGTATCAGAGTTATATTTTCCTCATAAAAAGTATTTGGGAGTGTTCTGTCCCTTTCAATTTCATGGAATAGCTTACTAAAGTCACATAAAAACTAAATATAATTGATTGATTATTTCTCTCACTAAAAAAAAAAAAAAGTCTGGTTGAACTTTGCTGAGATTCCATCTGGCCCTGGGTTTTTCTTTTTTGAAAGGCCTTTGATTACTATTTTAATTTCGCTACCTGAAATTGGTTGGTTTAGATTTCATTGTCCGCTCATGTTAATTTGGGAATGTCACATGTGGCTAGGTACTTGTTCATTTCCTCCAGGTTATCAAACTTGGAAGAGTATAGCTTGTCAAATTAAGTTCTGATAATCATTCTGGATTTTGTTTGAGTCAGTGAGGATGTCTTCATTTTCATCTTTGATTTTGTTGATTTGCTTCATTTCATTCTTCCTTTTGGTGAAGTTGGCTAGGGATCTGTCAATCTTATCTAGTTTTGTTGATAATCTGTATTGTTTTTTGTTCTCAATTTCATTGTTTTCAGCTCTGATGTTAGTTATTTCCTGCCTTCTGTTTTATTTGGGATTGGATTGTTCCTCTTTTTGTAGGGATTGGAATTGGAGCATAAGTCTATTTATTTGGGCTCTCTCCTGAGTTTTGATGAAGGCACTCAGTGCTATAAATTAACATCTTAAATATGCTTTCATGCTATCCCATAAATTTTGATATGTTGTGTCATCATTCTTATTAATTTCCAAGAATTTCTTGATTTCTGTTCTTATTTCATCTTTAATCCATTCTTCATTTAAGAGGATATTATTTAATCTCCAAGTATTTGTGTCTTTTCTGTTGTTTTTCTTGCTATTAATTGGTAAGATCATGCCTTTGTGTTCTGATAGGATACATGGAATTATATCAATGTTTTTGTATTTGCTAAGATTAGCTTTGTGGACTAGGATGTGTTCTATTTTAGAGAAGGATCAGTATGCTGCTAAGAAGGTAAACACAGCTGATTTGGGATGGAATATTCTGTAAATGTCTGCTAAGTTCAATTGATTGATAAGAGTTGTTTAAGTTAGAGATATCTTTATTGATTTTTGCTTTAATGATCTATTGTTGATTAGTAGTGTATTAAAGTCCCCCAGTATTATTGTGTTGTAATTGATAAGTGGTTTAGTCCTTGAGTACTTTTTCCACATATTTGGAAAGGTTGTAATTGGGAGCATAAATGTTAGTGATTGGTATGTCTTCTTGATGTATTGTTCCTTTTACTATGATGTAGTGACCTTCTTTATCCCTTGTGATTAATTTTTGGTCAAAATTAACTTTGTCAGATATTAGGGTCCCAACACTGGCTTGCTTTCTTGGGCCATAAGCCTGGTAGGCTTTTTGCCAAACTTTCACCTACAATCTGTGTCTATTTTTGGCTGTGAGGTGTGTCTCCTGTAAGCAGCATATTGCTGGATTTTGTTTTTTTGATCCAATCTGCTAGTCTGTGTCTTTTGATTGGGGCATTGAATCCATTCATGTTCAGTGTTAGAATAGATATGTGATTCTGGGTCTCTGGCACTGTGACCTTTGCTGTATTTTGAGCCAGGGTTGATATCTTTTAGCCGGTTATACCTTTACTGACTTTCCTCTGTTTATGGGCTTTAGGAGTTGTTAGCTTGTTCCTCTGAATGAGGTTTGTCATTGAGTATTCTCTGTATAGCTGGTATTGTGTTCATGTATGTTGATAATTTAATCTTATCATGGAAGTATTTTAATTCCCCATCACATTTAAAGCTGAGTTTTGCAGGGTATAGTATCTTATAGTATGCTGCAAATTATTTTCTTTAAATATTTGAAAAATACTGTTCTATGGCCTTTATTGTCTGAGGTGAAAAATAAGCAGTAATATTTATTAGTCTGTCTCTGAATGTGATTTCATATTTATCTCTAACTGCTTTTCAATTTTTTTCTTGATTTCTCTGTTATTCATTTTGTGTATGGTGTGTCTCCATGAATTTCTCATTTGGTTAGGTCTGTTTGGTGTCCTATAGGCATCTTGAATTTGAATTTCTGGATCAATTCTGTATGGGGACCTCTACGGAGCCTAGCAGAGCCCCACAGAAGCCCAGCGAGGGAGAATAGCACCATGGAGGGTCGTGTGCAACTGATAAAGGCCCTCCTGGCCCTTCCTATCCGACCCGGGACGCGTCGGTGGAGGAACCCTATTCCTTTCCCCAAGACGCTTGACGGTGATACCGACCAGCTCCCCGACTTCATCGTGCAGACTGGCTCCTACATGTTCCTGGACGACAAGACGTTCTCCAGCGACGCCCTGAAGGTGACGTTCCTCATCACCGCCTCATGGGTCCAGCTCTGCAGTGGGTGATCCCCTACATCAAAAAGGACAGCCCCCTGCTCCGTGATTACCGGGGCTTCCTGGCCGAGATGAAGCGGGTCTTTGGATGGGAGGAGGTCAAGGACTTCTAGGCCTCCAGACCCTGGGGTCTGTGGCTGGTGCTCCAGGGAGGGTCGGCTGAGCCAGGCGGCCTGTGGCTGAGCGTCTCACCCCCTTGCTTCACAGCGATCTCCCCAGCTCTGCTTCCCCTCCCGCATAGTGCTTGCCTTTGTTCCAAGAATCGCGCTTCGGGCTCCTGCAACTGCCGCCCCTGGGCCTGGCTCTGGAGCGCGCCCCCGCCCCCTGCTGCCAGCCCAGCCCCTCCCATGCACATTTGGACGCTGTCCTGTGCTCCAGCCGCAAGCTGGGCTCTGGTTACACGCTGGACACATCGCCCACAGCCGGCCGTATCTAGCCACCCGCTGCCAGACCCCCAGACTGCTTTGATCTGACCACACACCTGCACTGCGCTGCCATCGCTATCCAGCACACCCACCGACAGACTGCTACTCTTAGTGATCTGGACTTTCCTTGGAAGTAATTAAGCTGGCCACAGCCCGTGGACACTGATACAGGTAGCTGACTGTACCCCTGAAGGGACCAGCCAGCCATACCTAGTCCCTCCCTACTCACAGAGACCTTGGCAGTCAAATTCAGTCACTCCTTTTCTCCTGTGGACCAGTTAGTTTTCCTCAGAATCCAGTTTTCTTTTGAATGTGCAGCTGTCCCTCTGATGTGTGCGCTTTTTGTTCAATACTATAATTTCTGCACTCTTTACAGCTCTTCTACACTACCTGTAAAAAAGTCTTTCCTTACTTTGAATAAATGACACTATTTAAAAAGAAAAAAAATTCTTACATGGGGAAATTTTCTTTGGCTATCTTATTGAGAAGGTTCTTTATGCCATTTTTTTCTTGTTCTATATTGTCCCCTATACCTATAACTCTAAGGTTATTTCTTCTCATCTTGTCCCATTCTTGGAATTTCTGATCATGCTTAGTAAGTTTATTTTCTTGTCTGTCCTCCTTGCACTCAACGTTGCTCAGCCTGTCTTCGTTGTCGATGTTCATTCTTCAAGAGCTGAAGTTCTATTTTCTACTGATATTAGTATCTTCCATTGAGCTTTTAATTTGGTTGACTGTGGTTTTCAATTCTAAAAGCTCCGCTACATCTGTTTTCAGAATGTCTAGCTCTTTATCAAAGTGGTCTCTGAGTTCTTCAAATTGCTTTATTTCCTTCCTTAGTCTTTAATTCTTTGATTGTTTTAATAATCAGAATGCTGATACTTTTTTTCTAGGTTTTTATCCAGGACTCTCTCTGTGGACTCCTTGGCTGGGGAGTTGTGGGAGTGAGGAAGAGGGTTGTTTCCCTTTTTCTACATTTTCAGTGTCAGGAAGTGAGGCCTGAGATATGTCACTGGATATTTCACTTGTGGACTTTATTGATGTGTGTGGAGTTTTTGTCTCCTTGTTTATTTGGGCTAGGGTACAATTTGGATAATACAGTTCAATGGCTGAATTATTATTGGCCTTTACAATTTCAAGTACCTCAGGAGATAAGGGATGAGTCAATATGTACAGGCAATGCATACAACAGGTTTATCTGGTTACTGTGCCTACTATAGCTGTCACAGTGTTAATTACCACCTATGAGAAGAGCAAACAGATTAGCAGTTGTTTTCTGTGGGAGTCCTCAGATTATACTTTGTTTGAAAGCAAACACCTGTTTTCTAGTTTGACATTCACTTCAGTTTTCAATACTTCTGTAGGTGAGGTAAAAAAAAGTTTAGAGAGAAAAGGAAATGTGATTGGAAGGTAGTGAGGAACTTGTGAATTTGGAGAGCAACAAGAGAGTGAAGATGATGTAGGATATTCTGCTAAAATAAAGAAAATAAAGATGAACAGAATGGAGTAATGAGTTTGAGGGAGGATGAGAGAGAGAGCAGAATAAAGTCTAGGTTTTGCCAGAGGAAAGGGAAGAGGGGGTAGCAGAGAGGTTCACTACTGGGAGACTATAGCACAATGAGAAAATGCACTAGTTTGAAAGATCACAGTGACAAATGAACCACAGCAACACAAACACTGCACAATAAACAAAAAAAGAAAGCAAGACAGACAAAAAATTTTTAAAAATTAAAAAACAAAGAGCAATAACAAGGGTAAAAGAAGGCAAAGTTGGGAGAGTTATGAGTTATTGCTGCTGAGGTCAAAATATGCAGTCAGGGTATATGTTTATATCTAACATCTGGATGGAGGCACTTCCAGGGTAAGGTTGCTGCAGGGACTGTTTTGTTATTCTCAGCTGGAAGTCAGATTCCCAGGAGTCTTCCCATATTCTTCTCCTGTGAAGGGGGTGCAGTCTTTCACCAACCCTACTTCTTGTGAATACAGCCTTTTGGCCTTTCTGGGTTGAAACCCTGGGCATTTTTTTTTTTTTTTTTGTCTGCCTGCCCAAACTCTTGCCCCACTTCCACTGGGGGCCGAGGAGCCACTGGCAGTCTTGTAGATCCTGGAACAGCTACAAGGGTATTTCACTGATCTTAGGGCAGTGGCTGGCCTGAACTGAGCTCTCCTGGGACACACTTTAGTGTCCTGAGACCCTCACTTGGCCCAAAGGGATGTCTCCTGAGGCACTCGCCCCATCATGGAGGGGGCCACTGAGAGGAAGACACCAGCCCAGAAAATCCCAACCCTAGGGAAGTCTCAACTGTGAACTCAAGGGGCCTGGAGGCTAACTCCCACTTAGAATGCACAGGTCCTGTGGGACCAACTCTGTTTCTGGGTCTTGGTTCCTGAAAGCAGAGGACAGCATTGGTGATGGGGTGCTACTTCTGTTCCTAGGTCGCTGAGGCTGACAGTGATTTCTGACCAGCCTGTGAGGACCTGGTGGTATCTGTGCTCCAGAGTCGCAGGGCCTGAAGGCTTGCAATGCCTAGCCCATGTGGGTCCTGTGTTGCACAGTCGGGTCCTGAAAGCGAACTCAGCCTGGAGAGCACAGGCTGGGAGTGAGGGGAGTTGCCTCTTTTCCAGAGTTGCGGGAACAGTAGGGAAGCTCTTCCAGGCACACACAGCCCCCAGGTCAGTCAGTCAGAACACTGGGGTCCTGGAGCAGTCAGCTGCCTGATGATGCAGCCACTGGGGCAGCCTCTGATCTGAGCTCATGGTTCTTAGAGCAGCTGCTTGAGTGCTGACCTATTCAAGATGGTGATTGCTCTGGCTCTCCACAGCCAGACTTGGGGGAGTCTAAGTTATGTGCACTAATGCAGTCCCTGAGTTCCCCCACGGAGGAGAAGCCCTTCTGATATCAGAGATCCCCATGCCAATTTGCCCTTCCTCTATTTGTGTGTGAAGTTTCCTCCCTCTGTGCCAATCCAGCAGCCCACCCACTGGGTGGTGGTCCTTGTAGCTGGAGCTGATAGGTCCCTATTTGGTTTGTTTTCCTTGCTAGTGTATACAAGCCTCTGCATCTCTAAATTTCCTTGTCTACTAATGAGTTTAAGCAAAAAATTTACCATTCACTCACCTCATAGAAAAGCACTCCTCCCACTGTTGGCATCCCACTTGATTGAGAGATTCTGCATGCACCCTCCTGCCAGCCACCATCATCCAACCGACCCCTTTACCAGTGAAATGTACACATGCAATAAACAATACAAATCATTTCTTGGAATGATAGATCCCAGATAGCTATCAATGAAACCTAATTTAAAAACACTTGTCCCAGAATATGCTATTCTGACTTTCCTGACTAATGACTGACTTTCAATTAACAATTTATTCAGGGGCAAGCAAACTTTTTCTGTAAAAGGCAAAAGAGAACACATTTTCAATTTTTGGAGCTGATCTTCATTGAAATCACTCAACTCTATTTTTGTACAAAAGCAGACATAGAAAACAAATAAGTGATTGTGCTGGTCCAATAAAATTTAATTGGTAAAAATAGCATGGCATATGGACTGATTTTGGCCCTTGGGTTATAGTTTGGTCACTCATGATTCTTTTTTTATTATTTTTTATTTTTTAGAGAGATAGAAGCACAGTGAGAGAGAGAGAGAGGGAGAAAGAATCAATTTTGTTTGTTTTTCAAGTGGCTTTCATTGCTCCAACACTTCATTGTATATGTGGTGCTGGGGTTTGAACCCATGTCCTTGTGCTTGCCAGGCAAGCATGTAACTGCTGAGTCACTGCTCCAGCCCCATGATTCAATTCTTTTAAAAGTAGTTATGAACAGGGAAAATCTTGGTCATAATATTGATAGTGGTCATGGTCTTGAACTTGATACTCTTGAAAACGTGTGCACGCACACACACACACATGCATACACGCAAAAGGTCATAAAATCTATTGTAAAAGAGGAGCACCTGCTGGAACTCCATCCCTCCCTTTAGAATGCTTAAAATGGGTAAAAAAAAAAAAAAGCCCACTGAGATTATCATTCCCTCCCATCATATTTGATAATAATCTTCTAATTTGCATATGATGGAAACTGGCAGTCTCAATTGTTTTGGCACTCCATTAGAGATGTCATAATAAATGCTTCTTATCAGCAACATAAATTTATAGTACATTTTAATTTATGATAAGTAGGAAAGTACACAGGATTGAGAATAAATTTCTGTATACCTACATTCCACTGTCTTTTTTTTTTTTGAGAGAAGTTTTTTAGAGAGACAGAGTTAATTTTATTTTCTCATCTGGCTTTTGTTTTTCCTGCACTTACTTGTGTATGTGGTGCTGGGAATTGAACTGGGATCTTCCTGCATTCGAGGCAAGGCAAGCAGCACTCTAGGGCTGAGCCACCCCTCTAGTCCCTGCCATGTCTTCTTAAGGACAACTACCTTTTAAAGAAGCTGCTCAAGTTTTCATTCTATTGTGTATCTTCTATTACCATGTTAATAAAATTTATTCTTGAAAAGTACTTTTGTTGATATTCACAGTATAAGCCTCCATGAATATAGTAATGTGAGCAGAAATTCTATACAGTAAATATGTTTATGTTTAAAAATCACTGAAAGAAAAATCTTGCAAGCATCTTGCCTATAGCTGCCAGCAAGTCTTCATGAAGAATAAACACTGTCAGACTCACATGTTTTAAGATAGAGCTGTCAGGTAGATCAAGAAAAAGAGATAGTTCTAATTTATCTTTAGGAAGGTTAGGTGATTCAGTTATATGAGGCAATAAATTCAGAAAATATGGTACAGACAACATAACTATTAGGTGAGAACAGAAATTGCTAGAGGGTCAAAAATAATACCAGGTGTTCTTCAAAGTCAGTTAGCAGTCGAGATTTTGTTTTAAAGTTCTTATCACCAGCCTAGACAAAGAAATAAAGGAGTCAACCTAGACAAAGTCCTAGAAAAACACATTAGAAAAGTGATTCAACAAGAAAATGGAAAATCTGAATATACCAATAATGATCAAGGAAATTTAATAAGTAGCTAATAATCTAACCCTGATTCTCCCATCCCCAAGCTTACTAGATGAATTTGTAGGCAAGTGAGTTATGTATTCAAGGATGCTTCCTATTTTAGAAAAAATGTTTCAGATCAGTTAGTGATGCTAGAATAATCTTAATCATGATAATCTCAAACATTTTAAGATAACATCAGAAAGTCCAATCATTTTCATGAACAAAGACAAAATTAAAAATAAAACATTAGTAATTGGGTAAAAGCTTATCTTCAGCAATTTAAAGATTTCCCCAAGGATATAAGAATAGTTCAATATATTAGAAAATACATTAATGGAATTAATCTTATGAAAATGCTGAAAGGAGAAAAACCAGATGATCATTTCAGTGGATATAGAAAATGCATATATTAAAATTGGCAATCTATTCATGGTAAAACCAGAATTGAAGAGAAGTATTCTGTTCATACAAACAATGTTCAGGAATAAGAAGACTGAGCATTGTTAACGTGTAACTTCTTCAGTTAATTGCAGGTCCAGTAAAAATCCCTAAAGGCTTTTTCATGGAACATGACAAACAGATTTTTTTTTTTTTTAAAGAAAGAGGGACAGTGAGAGAGTGAATCAATTTTTATTTAGTTTTACATATGGCTTTCTTTGCTCTGAGACTTCCTAGTGTACGTGGTGCTGGGGTTTGAACTCACATACTTGTGCATGCCAGGCAAGCACCATAACTGCTGAGCCACCGCTCCAGCCCGACAAACAGATTTTTTAGAGAGAAAACCAAAGTTCAAGAATAGTCAAGACTATTTTGAGAAAGAAGAACCAGGCAGAGCTTCTCTCTGCCAGTTATCAAGACTTATAGGGCATTATGTAATTATGAGAGTAACTGTCATTAATTATTGCATTTAGAACACTTAAGGAATTCAGTAATGTATTCAGGATTCATGGCAGAAGAGAAGGTGGATATTGTGGTAGCAATGAAAGGGAGCCTAAATAATATTGAAAGATTTAGGGAATAAGTCTCAAAAAGTAAAATTAGAATTGTTCAGTCTAATGATAATTCTAACTCTACTTCACTAACAATAAAGAAATCATGGGTTAAAATAAAGAGTCTTAACTGGAAAGAAATGGAAAAAAGTCCATGTATCCCTCAAATGGATGATTCTGATTTATATATTTGTGTTCCAGGAGGAAGTATTTGTAGCACTCTATGATGAAAGCTGTTCCAGAGAAATCCAAATGGCAGTTCTGCTGAAATTTGTTTCAGAAGGGGACAATATCCCAGATGCTTTAGGTCTTGTTGAATATATTAATAAATGGCTTCAGATAATCAAATCATATTTACAGGATGGGGACCCTACAACACCTACCTTGCCATGGAAAAATCCCAAGTTCTTGGAGGTTACACTTTAGCAGTGGTCTCCCCCCTCTATTATTTTGATCTGTTTTCCATTTTATGCCTTATTAATACACTTGCTATGAGCACAATTGTTATTTAATAGCTGTTAGATAATCTATGTAAAAAATGTGTACTTTGCAAGAATACATTAGGAAATGGATGCTTTTCACAGAAACTCTGAAAGAGAAAAGAACGAGCAAAAGATCTGTGACTGTGCTTTTCATCATATACAGCAGATATAAATTACATAAGTAACATTTTATTTCCTGAATGAAAAAAAATACCATTTTGAAGTACATTCCCATTTAAAGCAAGGAAAGTTCACTCAAAGCTGTTGTCCCTTTCCACTAACAAAATACCTGAGATACACTTTAAACATAACATGAAAAATTTGGCTAGAATACAATTTTCATGAGATGAGAAAAGAAAAAGATACTGAAGATGTACTGAGAGAGAGTGGGTAAGCCTTTTGCTTTGGGTGTCCTTAAAAATCAGATTGCCTCTAATCTGTCAAGAAAATTGGCAGTTAAATGTAGTAAAGGTTTTCAAATCAATAATTTGACTACAGACTATTTCCAGTGGTACAGTTCTAGAAATAATCTGAAGATGTTCTCTTAAGGCAGACCAAGGAGAGAATAGAGCAATAGTAATTCATATATATTGTTTACTCTCTCCCTGTCATCCCTTTCACTACCCCAAATACACACACACAGATGCTGTCCCAAAGGAACTGGTTACTTTTAATTCTACAACAAATACACCTCCAAATAGTTAAAAAGAGTATTCATGTCATTGATCTGCACCATGGTAGTACTAAACTCCAAATACAACAAGGGAATACCAGTATATCCAGGAATGCACTTATATATTTTTAGTTTCATGAAGCTCAAAGCAAATTATGATTTATGAAAGATTTAATATGAATAATAGACAGGTTAGAACCAGAGAAATGAATAAGATGATAACTTACAATTTTCAATGAAATAAACTAGATTATGCACAAAAATTACTTGTGTGTATAGTAAATTTGTAGTTAATGTATACATACCATGCTTTTAACTATATTTGGCGTATCTTTACTCCTAGTCTGACTTTCCTTGCATACCAAGAAGTTCTAGCTTATTATTTCCATTACTGAGAAAATTTTAAGGGATAAATTTGTTATCAACAAGATATGTGTTATATTCTAAAATCATACTGAGTTACCCATTAGTCTCAGCTGAACTAGCTATTCAAGGCAAAGGAGAAAACATCAGCAGGAAAAGTAGTCTGTAGGACTCCAAGGCTTTATTATATACGGTCCCCCAACTGAGATGTAGGCCAGGGATAAGCCCAGTTATCAGACATGTGAAAAGGAAATTTGTCTTATCTCACTGAAGGTCCTTTCATTGCAGAGTAATGACATCCTCCATAGAGTACATATTCCATTGGTGTATTTCCTTGATGAGTTTTTAGTATCTCTAAATAAAACATATTTACTAAGTACCTAGTTTGAGTCATATTAGATTGTCAGACTGGTTTACAATAGTAAATAACACACTAATATTTTTTGAGAATCTTCTTTTTTCACTTCAGCTTAAGCTCATTTCCTTGTACCTTTCCCTCTATAAACAGAAAATATAATTGACCAGTATCTTCTTCATAAAAACTATTCAGTTGACATTAGACAGTAACTATCACTTCTTAGTCTTCTTTAGCATTGTATTTGATAAATATATTTTAAGAACATTAATTAAAATAAAAGCACATGTTAAATAAAACAAAAACATAAAATAAAATAAAGACTAAAACAATACTAAAAATTTATGAGGTGATTGCCATGTATATTTTGCCCCTGCTACACACCATGGGAGGTGTTAAAATATATTACTCATTTTATGTTTACTGAGTTCTTACTATGTCCTCAGCAATAAGTTAAATATTGAAAGTATAATGCTGGATAAAACAGATGACTGAAAGGTTAAATTCTAATGAAGAAGTCATCATAAGCATACATAAACATAGTGCAGTGAGAGAAACAGAGAAAAAGAAACTACAGAAGCTACCCTGGTATGTGAAAGTGACTAATGCAATATCTGACTCACACTATGTAAATATTCAGGACTTTTTAGATGAATATCCAGCAAATATACTCTTCTGTTTTCTGCTCAATTTGTTTCTTTACTTGACTATATACTTACTGCTATACTCACATCAGATGAAGCAGGCCTAAGCACAAGCAAGCAATGAATAAAACGAGTAAATGAAAAAAATGAATAAAACGTATTTTTATAGTGATATAAAAAAGAAGTCCTGAAAAACCAGATAATGATTTTTTATTGTACATGTTAGAAAAAGATTTTAGTATTTGTCTACTTCTCTCAATGCAGAATGCTGAATTCTGTTACAATGTTGCTGTAGTTAGGTCTGGAATGTCCCCAAAAGGTCTGTGTGTTAAAGACTTAGATCTCAGCGTGGTGCTACTGTGAGGAGGTAAAGACTTTATGAAGTAGGGCCTAGTAAGAGACTTTTGGGTCATTTGGTTAGTGCCCTAGATTTTTGGGTCCTCTGTCTCTTCTCTTTCTTTCAACTCCTGTCTGTGATATCAGAGGTTCTTTTATGCCAAGTGTTGCACCATGATGTGCAGCCACTGGCCCAAAGCAGAAGACCTATCAATCATGGACTGGAACCTAAAACTTTGAACCCCCAAACAATCTTTTCTCTTTTTAAGCCAATTATAGTAATAGGAATGATTTACTTTTAGATTACTGATACAAATGATTTACTTTTAGATTACTGATAAATAATATTATTTGGTCATGGATCATTTTGAGAACTACCTAAAAGTATAGTCCACTCCAGGAAAATGCATATATATTTGAAAAAGTGGGTACAATTTTCAGGGGGATTCACACATTATCTGTAATTCAGGTCAAGAGACCATTACATGTTTATCAAACAGCTCAACTGTCATTAAATTGAATATAAAATTTTCATTTTATTAATTTAATATATAATTAAGATGTTTACTGTAAAGCTACAATAATTTAATGAGCATGATTTTGATATAAGAATCTAGTAAAAATGAAGTCCTAAGAATATATTTAGTACATGATTAAGGCATCTTAATCAATGGGATAAAGTTGGATTTTTGTGATGGTATTATAAAAACTGATAATATTAAAAAATATTCAATTTCTACCTCAAATTGGCCATCAAAATACATTCTTACTGGTTTAAAGATTTAAATGGAAAAACTAAAACTATTAAAGAATTAGAATATGAAAAACATAAGTGATTTTTAAAAATACAGTAAGTAGGAAAAATTTCTAAGCAGAAGTTACAAGGAAAAGAATAAATCCTGTAACCACATATATATTTTAAAATTTATAGTAGCAATGCAAAACCAAAGTATTTAAAAAATGAAATTAATAAAAGTCTTTAGTCCATAAGATGTCATTACTGGGTCTGGAGAAAAAGACAGACAAAGAAAAAAAACCTTAATGATCATGATCAGAATTTCCAAGAATTATGGGATGAAATCAGAAGAAATAACATGAGAGTTACTGGTATAGAGGACAACACTGAAGAACAAATGAAAGGCAAAAAGAACCTTCTCAATGAAATATTCAAAGAAAATTTCCCTCATTTCAGAATTGAGCCAGAAATATACATTCAAGATGCGTATAGGACACTAAATAGACCTAACCAAATAAGAAACTCACCGAGGCACATTATATTCAAAATAAATAACAGAAAACAAGAATATTAAAAGCTGAAAGAGAAAAACACCAAGTCACAGTCAAAGGCAAACCAATAAGGATCACATCAGATTTCTCAACTAAGACCATAAAGTTGAGGAGAGCATGGAATGAGATATTTCAAACATTAAAAGAAAATAATTGCCTGCAAAAAACACTATACCCAGCAAAACTCAGCTTCAAAAATAATCCATCATAAGAACAAATTGGCAACATACATGAACACAAAACCAGCTATACAGAGAATACTCAAAGACAAATTTCATTCAACTCCCAAAGCCCACAAACAGAGGAAAGTCAATAAAGGTATAACCCCGTAAAAAATATCTAAGCTGGCACAAAATGCAGCAAAGGTCACAATGCCAGGAACCTAAAATCACATATCTATTCTAACACTGAACAAGAATGGACTCAATGCCCCAATAAAAAGCCATAGATTAGCAGACTGGAACCAAAACCAAAACCCAACAATATGCTGCTTACAGGGGACACACCTTACAGCCCAAAACAGCAACAGAATGAGGGTAAAAGGTTAGCAAAAAACCTACCACACTTATGGCCCCCCAAAACAAGCCAGTATCATGATACATATATCCGACAAAGTTGATTTCAACCAAAAATTAGTCAGAAGAGATAAAGAAGGCCACTACATCTTAGTTAAAGGAATATTATGTTAACAAGATATAACCATAGTTAACATTTATGCAACAAACTCCAACACTCCCAAATACGTTGAAAAACTATTCCATGACATTAAACCACCCATCAATCTAAATACAATAATTCAGGGGGATTTTAATACAAAAAAAATTCAACAAAGATATCTCCAGTCTAAACAACTCTATAAATCAAATGGACCTAACAGACATCTACAGTATTTTCCATCCCCAAAAAGCTAAATTCACCTTCTCAGCACCAATGAATCCTTCTCCAAAATAGATCATATTTTAGTCCACAAAGGAAATCTTAGCAAATACAAAAAACTGATATAATCCCATGTATCCTATCAGATCACAATGGTATGATCCTAGCAAATAATAGCAAGAAAAATAACAGAAAGTACATAAACACATGGAAATTGAATAATATCCTATTAAATGAAGAATGGACCAAAGAGGAAATGAGAAGAAAAATCAAGAAATTCTTGGAAATGAATGAGAATGAAGACACAATATACCATAATCTCTGGAATAGTATGAAAGCATTCTTAAGAGGTAAATTTATAGCACTGAATGCCTACATCAAAAATCAGGAGAGAGCCCAAATAAATAAACTTATAATATACCTCAAATCTTTACAAAAAGAACAATCCAATCCCAAATCCAGTAGAAGACACGAAATAACCAAGATCACAAAATTGAGAACAATAACAACAAAAAAATGACAAAGAACCAACAAAACAGCTGGTTCTTCAAAAAAAAAATAAATAAAATTGATATCCTCTAGCCAACCTCATCACAATCAAAAATGAAATGAGCAAATTTACAAAATCAGAAAGAAAAGTGGCGACATCATCAATGACTCATCTGAAATCCAGAGGATTATCAGAAACTACTTGAAAAACTATACTCCTCCAAGTTAGAGAATCTGGAGGACATGGACAAATACCTAGTCATATACAACATTCCCAAACTGATGCAGGATATTGACCAGCTCAACAGACCAATATCAGGTAGTGAACTTGTAATAATAATCAAAGGCCTTCCAAAAAAGAAAAGCTCAAGACCTGATGGATTCCCCACTGAGTTCTACCATACCTTTACAGAAGAATTAACACATCTCTTTATTAAGCTGTTCCATAAAATTGAAAGGGATTGAATCCTCCCATTTTTTATGAGGCAAACATAATTCCGATACCAAAACCCAATAAAGACACATCAAGAAAACTATAGACCAATATCCCTGATGAACACAGATGCAAAAATCCTTAACAAAATCCTAGCAAATTGCATCCAAAAACATATCAAAAAGATAATACATCATGATCAAGTGGGCTTCATTCCAGGCATGCAAGATTGGTTCAACACACACAAATCAATAAATTAATTCATCACTTCAGCAGAATTACAGAGCAAAACCATATGATCATGTCAATTGATGCAGAAGAGGCCTTTGAGAAAATCCAACACCCATTTACACTCAGAACTCTGGAGAAGATAGGGGTCAAAGGAACTTACCTTGATTTTGTCAAGGCCATTTATGACAAATGCACAGCCAACACTATACTTAATGGAGAAAAACTGAAAGCATTTCCACTAAACTCAGGAACAAGACAAGGCTGTCCACTCTCACACCACTCTTATATAATTTAGTCCTTGAATCCCAAGACAAAGCATTCGGGCAAGTGAAGGAAATCAAAGGGATTTGAATATGAAAAGAGGAAGTTATACTATCTCTATTTGCTGACGATAATGATCCTATACCTAGAAGACCCCCCCCCAAAAAACCTCTTTTCTATCAGAAGACTTCTAGAGCTTATAAATGAATTCAACAAAGTGGCAGGATACAAGATACTTATAAATATACTTGTAAATGTAAAATATAAAATATAAATATAAAATATAATATATAAATATAAAAGATGCTTATAAATCAGTAGGTTTCCTATACTCCAACAGCAATCCTGCTGAAGCAGAATTCAGGAAATCTATCCCCTTCACAGTAACCTCAAAAAGATTAAAATACTTGGGAATTAATCTAACAAAGGAAGTAAAAGACCTCTACAATCAAAACTAGCAAACATTGAAGAAAGAAATTGAAGAAGACCTGAGAAAAAGATGGAAAGACATCTCATGTTCTTGGTTAGGCAGAATCAATATAGTTAAAATGGTCATTCTGAAAAAAAGCACTTGTATAGATTCAACATAATCCTCATCAAGATACCAATGCCATTCTTCACAGATACAGAAAAATCAATTCTCAAATTCATTTGGAACAATTAGAAACCCAGATTAGCCAAAGACTACTAAGGAAAACAACAACAACAATAACAAATGAACCAAAAACAAACACCACCCTCCAAACAAACAACAACAAAAAACAGGAGGTATCACAATACCTGACATGAAATAATTATACCATAGAGCTCTAGTAACAAAAATAGTATGATATTGGTATCTTAATAGGCAAGAAGACCATTGGAATAAAATTGAAGACACTTGAGACTAACCTACAAATCTTTAACCATCTAATATTCAAAAAAGGGGGCAAAACTATAGCTTGAAGACAGCCAGTTCAATAAATGGTGCTGAACAAACTAGATAGCCACATGCAGATAATTGAAATTAGATCCTTCTCTTTCACTTTGCACAAAAATTATATCAAAATGGAACAAAAAACTAGGAATTAAACCAGCCATCATACAATTATTAGAAGAAAATATAGAATCAGCACTACACCATATTGGTGTAGATACTTTCTTACTTAACAAGACTCCCATAGTGCAAGAATTAATAGCAAGAATTAATGAGTGGAATGCCATTAAACTGAAAATCTTCTGTACAGCTAAGGAATTAGTCAAGAGTGTCAAGAAAGAACTTACAGAATGGGGGAAAATCATGGTCTGCTACTTCTCCAACAGGGGGCTAATATCTAGAATATTTGAAGAAGTCAAAAAACAACACCAAAACCATGAACACTCCAATCAATAAATGGGCTTTAGAACTAAATAGAAACGTCCCAAAAAAGGAAGTTCAAAAAGCCAAAAATATATATGAAAAAGAGTTCTACATCATTTGTAATCAGAGAAATGCAAATTAAAACTGCAGTGAGATTCCACCTCACTCCAGTCAGAATGCAAAAATGAAGAATATGAACAATAACAGTTACTGGAGGTGTTGTCAGGAGAAAGGAACACTAACACACTGTAGGTGGGACTGCAGACTTGTACAGCCAATCTGGAAAGCAGTATGGAGACTCCTCAATTAGGGATTGAACCACCATACAACCCAGCTATCCCACTCCTGTGTATTTTCCCATAAAAGCTAGAATCAGCTTATCACAGAGATACAACTACATACTTTTTATAGCAGCTCAATTTACAATAGCTACATTATGGAACTAACCTAGATGCCCTTCACTGAATCAATGGATCCAAAAACTGTGATATATCACACATACACATACATACACACACACAATGGAGTTCTACTCAGCTATTATAAAGAACTTTATATATTATAAAGATATATCATGGCTTTTGTAGGTAAATGGATGAAAATGGAAAAAAATCATGCTGAGTGAAACAATCTTAATCCACAGACTTGTGTGTAATGTTTTCTCTCATATGTGGAAGCTAGAGTAAAACCCAAGATAGGATGAAAGTTATTTAAATTTAATAGACCTATTAAATTTGAAGTAACACAAAAGCTGTGGGAACTATAGCTATGAAGGGGGTGGGGTGAGAAAGGGAGGGAGGAAATGGAGAGAAAAAGGACATGTTCAATACTATAGAGTACCCTTGACTTCCATGGGAAGTCCAAATATACCCAGGTGGGCATAAAAATCTAGTAATTTCAGGGCTGGAGTGGTGGCTCAGCAGTTTCGGCGCTTGCCTGGCAAGCACAAGGACCCGGGTTCAAACCCCAGCACCACGTACACAACTAAGTGTTGGAGCAACTAAAAGCCATGTGAAAAACTAATTAAAGTTGTTTCTCTCTTTCTCTGTCTCTCTCACTGTTCTTCTAAAAAAAAAAAATCTAGTAATTTCAATGTTTAAAATACACATATATGGTCATTTATATCCATAACTTGGGGGAACTACAGATAAGAGATTGGGGAGTGGGGAAAGTAGGTAAGATTCTGGACAAGGTTAAGGTTTAAGCTACTCTGTCAATACATATGCATATATCACCAAATCACTTCATTATGTAAAATGATGTTGAATCAAATAAACAAACAAAAAAAAAGAGGTCACTGCCATTAAACAAGTGCTAAACACTTTCCCCGGAGGCAAAAAGGCCTCAAGGGAGTAAATATTCCTTTGAGAACAGACAAGTGGGGCACCCTGCTTGCACAAGTGGGCCTAGACACTCAGAGGCTGATGAAGCCTGGTCCCTGGAGGCTTGGCTACTGCTCAAGATGGTAGCAGGCCTTCATGGCAACCACATGATGCTGGTTCTACACAATTACAGGCTGCTGGAGTTAGGGGGCCATGGAGACTTCCATCAGGGTTTTAAAGGAAGGCCTGGGAGGCCTGGAAGGCCTGGGAAAGTGCCCCAGAGTCAGAGTCCCTGAGGGCAGCCCTTGAGAGGATGATACATGGAGATGTGAGGAGGAAACTGAAGCTGCAGTGGAGAACCCTGAGATTAAGAAATGCCAGTACCATGAACCATTGGCTGAGAAAAGCTGCAGGGATTGAACACAGTCAAACCAACAGAGAGGCTATGTGGACTGCAACCAGCAATGCTGTAGGAGCAGACCTACACAAGCATTTTTTAGAACAACATGGTGCCGGACACGGAGCTACAGGATTTGTTTGCCCAGCTGAATTTCAGACATGTTTTGATACCATCCCTTCTTTCTATGCCCCTATTTTTTTACAAGTACTAAATACTTGTAAATTGCTTTAGATTTTTACAGGAGCTCTTGGTGTGAGTTTGCCTCAAGTCTTAGAGACTTTGAACTTGGACTTTTGGGCAATCTTGGAACTGTTGAGACTCTTGAAAATGGACTAATGTATTTTGCATTGTCAGATTGTGATGAAATTTTGGGGGCCAGAGGTGAATATTATGGTTTGAATGTGAAGTGTCTCCCAAAAGCTCATGTGTAACAATGCAAAGGCTGAGGTGAAATGATTGGGTTATAAAAGCCTTAAACAAATCAGTGAGTTAATCTCCTGATAGGGATTAACTGTTAACTGTATGCTGGTAGGGTGTGGCTGGAGGAGGTGGGTTGTTGGGCGTGCCTTTCAGGTACATATTTTGTATCTGGCTTGGTGTCTCTCCCTCTGTTCCCTGGACCTATGTTTTCTGCCATGATAGTCCATGTCACCTCAAGCCCCAAGGAATGGATCCTGCCTTCCAAGGACTAAGACTTCTGAAACTATGAGACCCTAAATAAACCTTTCCTCCTTAAAATTGTTCTTGTCAGGTCCTTGGGTCACTGCAGCAAAAGAGTTGACTAAATCACCTGCTAGTCCTGCTTCACAGCATTGCTAAAGAGCTTGAATTTGAGTATTAGTTGTGCTAGTTACTAATGGGGTTCAAACCTAGGGCTGCTTTTACTGTATAACCTTAGCCTTACTTTTTGAAAAATGGGATTTCTAATGGTATCTGGCTTATAAGGTCCTTATGAGGATAAAATAACTTAAAACATTGAATTTTTATTTGTAAAGGATTTGGGATACAGCCTTACAAATATTAAGTCCTGCATAAGTGTTTGTTAAATAAATCTCTATATGTATATAAAACAAAGTATGATGGGGCTGGGGATGTAGCTCAGTAGCTCAGTGGTAGAACATTTGCCTAGCATGCACAATCATGCCATCACCACCAAAAAAAAACAAAAACCAAAAAACACCAATAAAGTAATAGCACTGAATTCAATTTTTTTTTTGTTTAGCCACTTTAAAAAAATTCTATTAAAAACTTCAAACTTCTTTGCACTGATGGTCTCTTTTTAAAATTTTTTAATTTAAAAATATTTTGCTATCTTGATTATAAATTATTCTAAGGAACACATCTCTAATTTTATTAATTAAAATCAATAGAAAAAAACAGGTTTCAATGCGTGCAAGTTTTGTTAACAGCAGTTTTCTTGAACCACGAAATGGGCAACAACTGCAGTGAAAATCTTTAGAACCAGACTAAATGTTTAATTACTGTTATTTATGTATAATTTTGCATGTGTGCCCTGCAAATGGTTTGATTTCTATCATGAATGAAATAAGAATCTAATTCTATCTAAATAAGATAAAGTAGATTAGCCATTCATTATACCCCTGTTTCTCTGAGTCAGTCTGAAAGAAATATCAGAGAGGAGCAACCTTGCTTTTTGATGGACAAGGGTGGGGGTGAGATCAGGTCACTAGTCTTCCCATTGCCTGCATTCAATCCCTTTTATTTGTCCTGGCCTGAAAGGAGCCTTGGCAAGGATTTACTTACAAAAATCAAGATCCAAGAGCAATCACAACACCTGTATCTATTACTAGCCACAGCCCTCACAGCTGGAGTATGCTATGCCTGGAGCAAGGTGGGAGAGCAGTGGGATTCCTGCCTTTTTTGCTTTGTTTTCTGTAATTATCACATAGGCATTTCTTTGGGGAGGGGTGGTGTGGGTGGGTGGGACTGAGAAGACTGCAGAATGGCAGACATTCTACTGTAGGTTCCTCTGGAGGTCAAACCTCAAAGCAGAAGATGAATGAGTTTAAGTTAATGGGAGAGGTAAAAGGAGATTATTCTGAGTATAGGAAACAACATGTAAAAAGCTTATAGTTAGTAGTATATAGACCATTAAATAATAAATAAAACAAATCATCTAAATTGAAAATTACAAAATATTTCTGAGGGTAATTGAAGGAGATCTAAATATACGGAAAGATACATTCATGGTCATTAGATCTAATAATTGGTAAGATGTTGATTTTCACCAAATTGATCTAAAGAGAAAATACTAAAGATTCCAGGAGGCTTTTTTATTTTTATAAAATTGTAAAAATAAATTGATAATTCTAAGCTTTATATAGAAATTCAATGGATCTAGAACAGCCAAAACAATCTAGAGAATAAAAAATGAAAATTGAAGACATATGCTTTTCAGACATACTATAATGGTTTTGCAATCAACATGAATTAATGGGACAGACAACAGAATTAAGAAAACATATATGTATATGTACACAGACATGCATAAATGGTACTGAAATGACTACATTTTCCTTTAAAATATTTACCTCTACATGTAAAAAATGATTTGAGAGAGATCATAGACCTTAATATAAAAATTAGGACCATAAAGAAAACAGGACAAATCTTTATAACCTTAGGGTAGATAAAGATTTATTAAAGAATACACAGAAAATATGTACCATAAAAGAAAAAAGATAAATTAAGCTTCATCAAAATTAAATCATCCACTATGAAAATGAAATAAGTATGTAATCCATATGGGAAAAATATTCTGATTATACACTTTTGACAATATCCGATGGAAATATTCATGTGTTATTTTGGTGGTGGTTGTGTGGTTACAACATACAGATACAGTTACAGTTGTCAAAATTCTACAGTTGTATGTAAATTCTAACTAAAAAAAGAAAGTTCAGGATAAAAAGGCATGTTACAGCTATAGGCATGAATCACTAAAATACTCAGGGCTGATGGTACTTTCTTTAAAATTTATCCCAGCAGATAAGACTACAAAACTTTCTTTCCCCCCTTCCATATTACTCTGTATATTATTCCTATATGTTAATTCACAATGATGACCAATTCAAGTTCTTTCCTCTTATATGTCATATAGGAGTTAAAAAAATAAAATAAAAAAAATAAATCTTAAACTGAAGAATCTAGGACATGTAAAGTTAAATAAGTAGCAACATATGAGAAAAGATTACTATCTGTCTGTAAAAAACGTTGGCTTGTAGAAAAGGCATTCAGGCAGACAGAACAATTCAAATAAGCTTCCATACTCTGTATTCCTCGTATTCCCAATTTATGCTCAATAAATTGACAATACATTATTTTATGACATAAAGAACTTAATCAATTCTTCAATTTTTCCTCTTCTAATTGATTTACTTGCATAGGTAAAACACTGCATTTCTTACAATTCATCTTCATATCTTAAGAAAAATCTAGGCCAGGGTTTTGAAAATGATGAATCCCAAATTTTTATTTATAGACAAATTAAGTAATCAGTATATTTGCTAATTAGTTAAAATTTATGTCCAAATTCCATGTTCCCACAGGTGAAACTTACTGTAATTACTTTATAATTTTTTCACATAAAATTTTGAACCAGCAATGATCTCATTGGATAATTTATGGAAATATATTTAAAAGGAGTATACTAAATATATATAAGTTCAACTGACCTCAGAGTAAAAATACCCATATAATAGTTATCTTTCTAGATTTTTAAAAAATTATAGAAAAAGTACAATTGTTAAAAAGATAAAATAACACAAAACCTCCCACAGAATTTAGTCTCAGTCTCTGTAAATATCTAAGATTATAAAGACTGCAAAGGCTGCAAGTGCATTGTTTTCAATTGAATATCACATTGGAAAGATCAGAAAAGCTTATGAAATTGAAGGAAATTATTAATTCCAGTACTGAAACTTTCACTAGTGAGTATTATTCTTTTGGCAGCTGAAAGATCAGGTGATTCTCACTATGGAAACCCACAGTCCTTGATCATACATAGTAAGAGCATTTGTGATGCTTTGTAGGCAGCCTTTCTTCCAAGATTCTCCTATTGCTTTCCTTCCTGAACACAATAGGCTCAGGATGGCTAATGCCATTTCCTACTTATGCAGGAACCTTATGAATGCCACTGGGCTTTCATCATGGAGCCCATGGCAAAACATCAAAGGTAAATATCTCATTCTAAGTGGGGACTCCCACGATCATGTTGTTTTTGGGAGAGCAGCTCTCTGGCTCCATGGATATCACTTGAACAGAGTAACCATGTTCTTCTGCAGCTTTTGCTCGGTCCAGATCCACCAGGCACATGCACTGTTTTCCTGAAATACAGTCAAATGGTATCATGAGATACCCTTCCTCTAGTTGGGCAGTTTCAGTTTATCTAAGGAAATCTACACAGTCACAAAAACTAGAAGTACTATGAAAAATACTGTTTACCCCAAAGTCCTGTTTAGTTTCTTTAATTCTTGATCAATTGGAGAGAAGGTAGTTAAAAATATATCATGTTTCGTAGATTTATCTATGCTAATTTAAAAATGTAACCTTTTCAAATGTATTTATAAGTAAATCTCAGATCAAAAGTACAGATTCTGTTTTCTATTTTGGTTAAAACTCCTTTTAAATATGTTGCCACTGCATTTCTATAAAATTACATTTTCTGTAATACTATGAAAAAAAATCAGTTTTTGAGAATATCTAACAACATGTTGAAAAAGATCATCTGATACACATGCTACATTTTCCACTGGAGCTTTTTTTTTTTGACTATGAGGAAACAAGAAATGAAAAATACCTGAGAAAAATTCTTCATTATGTACTGATTATTTCAAGTAGATATGAAATGTTGAGTACAATATACTCTAAATTTTCAGAGGTTGCCATCCCTATAAAATAATAATATTCTTTTTTCTTTGTAATCTTTGGAAAACAAGAGGACACCTGACTGGAAAGTAAAAGTTAATTTGTTTTCCTTTGGCGAACATGAACTTCAACTTTCAAAAGTAGTTCAGGGAAAAAAAAAAGAATTGGGGCGGAATATATTCAAAGCCATGGTGACTTTCACATTTTTGATTACTCTAAATTCAATATATAAGCTTCTTCATCCTCCTGGGAATCTCATTCATCCCATTTTTCCTCAATAATTATAATAATGCCTAAATATTATTTTAATTACAGTAATTTACCTGAATGTAGTGGAAGCTGTTAAGCTAAAATGACTCTGGAAGTAAAGACAGACAAATGAAATAGAAAATATCTGCAGAAGACAGCATTCTCACATTAAAAAAAAAAACAGTGGAAGGTGAAATTAGTAGGTAAGAATTGGTAACAAAAGAATAAGACTTAGAATGCCGATGTCACACACTTCCTTAAAAGGACCCATACCATAAAGAATGAACTATATTCCAAACTATAGTATGAAGAGATGTCGACAATTCCATGTAGGCAAAATCACCTCCTTTTCATCATTTGGTTTTTGTTTTTCTGACAGTTGTGTATGTAGTGCTGGGGTTTGAACCTGGGTCCTTCACATGCCAGACAAGTGCTCTAACTGCTGAGCCACCGCTCCAGCCCACTGCTTTTCATCAAACAGGCTAACATTAGTTTTCCCCTTACTGTCTTTCCTTTAAGACATTTGTAAATGTTTGCCTCATCTACCTTTCAGTTTAAAATGAAACAGTCTGTCAGAATGAGATGCCATACATTCCTTCTGTACCCACCCTGAATTTATACTGCAGCTCAATTACCCTTGGCCTTGATCCCAGTTCAGTTATTTTTTCCTTTTTTGTTATGTAGAAAAATCTCACATTTTCATATGTGTAAGTGCCATTACAACTGAAATTCAATTGTTAACACTCTACCTTTTGGGGCCTGGGAAATATCCTAAAAATATTCAGAGAACACAGAAATGGCCTGTGCAGAGATGCAGATATCTGATGGAGTCTACAGCTTTGTATGGACCCATTTCTCAGTCCCTTTCCTGTTCACAATCTTCCCAAATGCTGCTCCTCCTCCTCCTCAATGATAGCTACTTCCCTCACAGTTACTCCCCTCTGATTTGATGCTTAAAACTCAAATATACCATAAATACATCCATCCACCATTATGAATTTATTGAGTTTCTATGATTTGAATGTGTTTCTCTAAAAACGTGTTAGCAACTCAATCCCCAATGTGACAGTGTTGAGAAGCAGGACACAATAGGAGGTGATAGGCCCATAAGCACAGAGTAAGTGAATCAATGCTGTTATTATTGTAAGTGCATTTGTTATCACCACTGTGGGTTCATTTTCATGAGAGCATTCATTCCCACTTCTTCCTCTCTATGAGATGTCTACCAATCTACCATGTTATGACATAGCAAGACAACCGTCACCTGATGACAGTCCCTCCATTTTAGACTTGCTGACATTCAGAATTGTGAGCCAAATAAATTTCTGTTAATTATAAATTACTCAGTATGTAATATTCTGTTATAGCAATATAAAACAGACAAAGACATAGGTCTAGTGGAATTATATCAAATGTACATTTCACTAACTCAAAATGTTGGAGATGGGAAAAGGAAGAAAAGAATAAAAGAGGTTTCAGGCAGGAGAGAGAAGTTCATTTCATATGTTCATGTCTCAGAATATGAGAAAGAGAAGGAAATCACTGTTCCCTCAATCTCAGGTCTCTCATGCCTCTGCAAGTGTGAGCATATTGGCATGCTAACTCTGATTTTAGAATTTAAAGGTAGTTATTTCTCATAGAACATGAACCCTGAATGCAAGCTAACTACTTCATTCAAGCTAATTACTTTGGTGCTCAACCAAAGAAAAAAACATCTGTTTTCTAGTAAATCATAGAAGAAAATAGGCTGTATTGGAATTTTGGAAAGTGCGACAGTACCCAGTGTGGTGCTTCTCTGAATAATTTTTAAGATTAGTTTTGATTCGACCCATTTATCTAAAGCCCTGATTTCTGAATCTAAACTTTCATTAACATAACTCCAGTGTGTTGAGAATCAGTATTACAAAAGTAAACAAAAGTTTCCTGTCTGGAACCATCTAATTTGGGTTCATAGTGTGGCTTTATCATCTGCTTGGTGAAGAACTCTCAGGTAAATTTTTGTCTCCAACCTCTCATCATTAAAATGAAAATTATTTTTATAAGAATTTACTGAGATAGTGAGAGCATTAATTCAGTATTTAAATGTATAGTAACAGTTGCTATTATTATTCTAAATGTGACTGTTTAAATGCAAAGTCTTTTAAAAATCAATTAATAAATTTGAAATAGTTCTGTGGTCTTCCAACTTAGGTAATAGTTAATATTCCAAATATTAAGTAAAGTGGTCTATTATGAATAATATACAATTATACTTTTTTGGGAAAGAATATTATCATTCTTGTTCATACATTTTTAAATGCATCATTTTGGCATAACAGTTGCCTTTTCCATCTTTATTATTTTTTTGTGGCTTTTGAGCCTGTACTTTGTTCATATTGTTAAGAGGTTTAATTCAGTTTAAAAACATTAACAATATATGTAAAGGTATTAATGTTAACCAAAATGGGAGAAAATGTTATTTTAGTTATAAAACTGTCTTTGATATGAATTAAACTTCCTAGGAAGAACAAACTTTAGTTTCTTATTGATAAGTGGGTTATTTTTTCCCATAAGTACTCTATCCATTCATTCCTATTCACATTGTACATAAGCTATTCAACAACTGCTCTGTAAAAACACATACCTATGAGCCTTCGGTGAGGTGGAAGCTGGACAGCTGTCTGATCTGCAAATCTGCACAGAATCATATGTTCCTAAAAGAAAAACCAATAGAATATGAGTTTATTTTAATGTTCTGCTTCAAAGCTGTAAAAACAAACAAACAAAACTACCTAATTTTTTCCTGAGTTCAATGTTATTTAACTGAGTACTGCACAAAATACTACTTTAAAAATAAGTGAACTTCTGTGGTGGCTCAGTGGTTATGGCACTTGTCTAGTATGCATGAGGATGCAGGTTTGTACCCCAGCACCACGTATACAATGAAGTGTGGAGCAACAAAAGCCACATGAAAAACTAAATAAAAAAATAGGTTCTTTCTCTTTCTCAAAAAAACAAACAAAAAAACCCTTTGAGAACATGCTACCCTAAAACTTCGTCCCTTCCTATACACATACTACTTTTCAGATGTAGTTCTTAAAAACAACAAATATATAGCCAGGTGTTGTGGCACACACCTGTAATCCCAGTGATTCAGAAGGCTGAGGCAAGAGGATCACAAGTTCAAGGTCAGCCTCAGATACTTAGTGAGACAGGGTCTCACTAAAAAATAAAAAATAAAAAGGGCTGGGGATGTAGCTCAGTGGTTGAGCACCCCTGGCTTCAATTCCATGTACCAGGAAAAAAAAAAAAAGAAAGAAAACAAAAGGATAGATAAACAGAAAATCTTCAGGGTCATTTTGCCAAGTTGCTTTTAGTCAAAATATGAAATAGTTACACTTTGTGATTATAATGTATTAAAATAAATGACCAGCAATTCACTTAAACTTGTCCTTTATGAATTTTATTTGAATCTTTTGAATGTGATTCCAAGAAGGCATGCTGTGTGGCTTCTCATACTACCAGAGGTAAAGGAAGTCATGTGGATCTGTAATTGTGGCTTTCTTAGCTCTCTGGGACTTCCAGCTGCATAGCAGCTACTCCTTGGCTTTTCTCAACTCTTCCTGTCACCTAGCCACTTTAGCAGGGAGGAACCTGGTCTCTCTCTCTGTCTCTCTCCTCTCATTCCACAAGTGGGTATTTCTTTCTCTAAGATAAACCATAAGGAAGACTGAGGTCATGGGAGGGGCTATGTGACTTTTGCTTAACAATTTTAGGGAAGATTGCATTAATGGAAAAAGAAGGTGGCCTAAAGGGACAGAGTGAATAAGTTTGCACAGTGCTTTTAAATCTGCGTGTAACCAAAGTTGAGTGACTAGGCAAACTTGAAATAAATATAATACTTTTATAAGAACTGCTTACTCATTCAGAACAGCTGCAGTTCTCAACTGTGCTAATGAACTCACCGGTCAGCTCAATCAACAGTTTGAACTTAATTCATCCTTTACCTCCTTAGTATTTTGTACATTAAATATGAAGCCTCTATTTTTTTTAATAAGGAAAGTGAAATGACTGGTACTGTTGCAGTTTTTCTTTCTTTTATAGGGATATCTTTGTCTCAATTTCTATGTATTAAAAAATTTTAATGTTCACTTAAAATTTAATGGCAAATGGTAGGAAACTAATATAAATAATTCAAATCAATAATTTATTAAGCTCACACAAACTAACTGACATCAACAAAGGGACAAAAGAATAATTTAGAATTCTATGATTTGAAGAAAAGGCAAGAAAAAGTATGCCCTTCATCCAGGTGTTTGTAAACTGAGTCACTGTATGTAAAGGTAATGTTGAGGTAATCACAACCTCAGATGTAGTGCTATTCTATTGTCTTAATAGCTTTTACTATATTTTATAAATATCATTTTTCTTTGTTCTTTTAAACTAAAGTTCTGAAAGAACAAGGTATAAAGCAGTGAAGCTGTCTCTATAAAGCATTTATACCTGAGATCTTCAAGGGCTGGTGGCCAAGCAGCATTTGGGGTACTGGAGTTAAAGGAGATAAAGACTGTTAACTGGGGTACTGGGGAATTTTCTGCTCCAAGCTTCAAGCGTCTATGTGCAATATATCTGCTCTTCAGAAATTTTATATTCATTTCCAGACACTGCATGCACCATATCTCCTTATCACTCTAATTTTTCCCACATATCCTCTCATTATTTGCTTTACCTATATGAAAAATATATGAAAGATTTGTATGTGGCTAGCAAAGCCTAAAATATTTATTATCTGACCTTTTAGAGAAAAATTACTCTCTATTCCAGATTATCATTTCAAGCATGTTTTTAAAGTGAACAGCCTTGAAAAATATAGTCTTCTCTGGAGCAAAGGACAGGTATCAACTGGCCCATTTCCTGTTGTCCTATGGGAACTGGGCCTCAGTTAGGCAGTATAAAAATGATGGTACTCTATCTACTGCTATTGCTGTGATCAGCAAAATTCTTTTGTTTCTGATTCAAGATTCTCCTACCTTCTGCCAGAATCCACCATACCAGGTTAACTTAAAAGTAGGGTAAAAATATAAGATGCTTCATAGATCTCCAACTACAAGAAGAGTTAATCTGTATTTGTTAATCCAGATAGGAGCCATATTAGATGCTCATGGGTAATTTGATTATAACTATAGATGATACACTCCATTAGAAATTTGAGATGGAAAAATACAGAGGACTAAAATATACATCTAGATCTTTTTAAAGATTACCTTGTATGATAAAGTTTTCTTGAATTCTTCACTGAAATAGAAAAGTAAAAGGAATTAGTCACTGTTCTAATATTAAGAACACTGAATAAACTAAATTACAAATAAAAATATGTATTGCACCTGGAGAATATAAAATACTATCTTGAAGTAAAAACTATACCAGATTGAAATGTCTATGTAAAAGGATAAAAGCATATCATCAGCATATTAATAATTTTAAAGAATTTCTTTAAATTCTAAAAATGGTTGTTAAAGAAGTATAACCTTTTTTTTCTCTTCTCCTTATAGGAGTAAATCAATTCAGTGTTTTACTGTGTGAATTCTATTATTATTCAGGTGTAGTGAGGCCAACATGTCAGGAGATAATCACCACTGAAACGTTTCCCTGGGAAGAGAGATCATCCCATGTCAGACAGGGCCATATAAGGAAGTAACCAGATCAGTTAGGAGGCAGACAGAGTATAGTAAAATATGGGCAAGAACCTTTATTGTGTTTTCTGTGGAACAGAACAGGTGAGTCAGTGTAATCAAGTTTAGGATTGTCCAGGTTGAATATGTCAGGGGACTTTGGCATGTAGACCTGTCCCCAGTTGTTTGGTACCTGGCCCTTGAGTATTAGGCCAGGGGATATGATATGTGAGTATAAAAGCTTGATAAAGGAGGTGGTTTGGGATATGGGTTCTGGATTGGTTGCTTTGCATATGAATGTCATGCCTGTAGAGATGTTATTTATCCAGATGTGAAAATATCAGAAAATAAAAAAGCATGATAAATATATGAAACCCGTGTTGTCACAGCCATTAAAGGCAATCATACAGTTCATAACCATGTTCTTTCTTTAGTGCTCTTGATTAAGTCACCCCAAAACATATGCCTGTAAATATGATGGTAAATTTATTATTGCGAATTACTTTGTTTGAAATGAGTACTTGTTTGCACATATTTCAGAAACATTGTGCTATTTATAATTCCCAACTTTAGCAATTAACATAGGTCTTACATACAAAGAAATAAACTTTCAAAGGCATCAGTTCCAAGGACAAAGAAAGAAAATGTGAGTAAATCTACAGTGATGTGAAAAAGTTGACACAAGGGCTGGAGCGGTGGCTCAGCGGTTTCGGCACTTGCCTGGCAAGCACGAGGACCCGAGTTCAAACCCCAGCACCACGTACACAACTGAGTGTTAGAGCAACTAAAGCCATGTAAAAAACTAAATAAAGTTGTTTCTCTCTTTAAAAAAAAAAAAAAAGTTGACACAAAATTAAGTCTTCAATATCTGTTAAGATAGGTCATAAGCTCAACAAGTTAAATTAGCATTTTTTTTTAAAGAGGGAGGGACAATGAGAAAGAGAGAGAGAAAGAGAAAGATAATCAATTTTATTTAGTTTCTCATGTGGTCTTCGTTGCTCCGACACGTCCTTGTCTATGTGGTGCTGGGGTTGGAACCCACGTCCTGGCTCATGCCAGGCAAGCGCCGTAACTGCCAAGCCACCACTCCAGCCCCTAACTTAGCATTCTTAAGAATCTTTATAAGGCTAGAATTACAAACAATGAATTTAAAAATTCATTTAATCCAGATAGGAGGTTTTACAGGTTTAGGATAAAATGAAATTTTACCTTGAATAAACCTCAAATTATATTTTATTGTTTGGTTTTTGGTAGTTCTTATGGTTTTCTCACAAATAGTTGTGAATTGTGGTAAGAATGAAACAATGAAGGACAAAGAGAAAGATGGCTATTATTTGTATTTTGTTACTTACATAGAAGCCTTTAAATAAAAATTCTAATAGAAATTTTCTAAAAGTAATAACACAACTGATCAAGAAGTTTTTTTTGACACATTACAGGACAGACTTTTCAAAACTAAAATATTTAGCCATTTTTCCTGATTAAAATAATCAGCATGATTTTCAATAACTATGAGTCAAATACAAATAGGGCTGTCCTATAAGATGGGTTAAAGTGGTAAGAATTAAAATGTCTCCTTCTATGTGGGACAAAAAGGACTATAAAAATGTACTTTAAATTTAATAATCAATATTACTACTTTTAAATACTACTATTACTAGCAACATTTCACATCTATTAAGGGCTTCCTCTATGCTACTTCTAAGTACTGCATCACTACATATGTCATACTTCCCACAAGAACCTTGAAGTAGTTACCATAATAACCTTCATTTCATATGTTAAAAAACACAGGCAAAAAAAGTAATTTACCTAAGGTAAAATAACTTATGCAATGACAAGGATCCAGTATTGGCACCCAGGTGGTATACTTCCAAGTCCTGAACACTTAACCCTTTATATTCTACTGCTTCTTATAAGAGGTATATTTAATTTCATTTAGAAGAACACAGAGAAATGCTGAAACTGAAAGACTTCTAGTTAGCTGACTCCTAGACAGACTGACTAACTTCTAAATTTCAGTAAGAGTTGGAACCAGGGGAAAAATCAGAGAAAGACACAGAAAAGATCCTTTCTTCCTTGAACAATTTATAAACAATACTTGGCATACAGAAAGAGTAAACGATCTCAATATGAAATCACATTACAAATTTGAATCAAACAAGCCTGGCATGATGGTTTATCCCCACATTGGTGTCTTAGGTAGAATACTAAATTTCACCTTTTTGGAAAGTTAAATTTTGAGGTATTCTGAATGAAACCATAACAGCAAGGGCATGTGACAAAGGCAGCCCGTGTTTTGATGCAGTGCTCAATCACCATGTCTGTTGCCACTCCACAAGCATGCAATGCCACCTGGAAAATAAAAACCATACATCAGCATTAAGTTCTTTCTTGATAAACAGTGCAACTTTTGTGCTCTAAAAAAATATATATTTTTTTCTTTTGTGACTAATTCTCCAGAAACTTTAAATAACCAGAGTATAATTGTATAATAGTTTAAATAGTTCTCATTTGGACATTTCAAAGTATTACTTAGCTATTCATATATTTTTAGTTTTTTTTAGGTATACATGACCTAAGATTATACAATGGCATAATTATAAAAGCATGGAGTTTCATGTTTTCTAATTGAGTATCCAGTTCTTCCTCTTCCATCCACACTATTTTTTCCCCCACATATTAAGAAAACTAAACAAGGTTGAAAGATTATAAAAGGAACACTGATAATGAAGCACAGGATATGTGAAGCAATCGTAAAAGTGAAAAATTACATATATATGTATAACTAGCACTCTGACTGATTATGAATTTATTTCAGTTATCGCATTGTGACAAGAACATTAGATCTGACATGGAAATTTCTAGTCTAGTGCTTTCATTGGATGAGACATTGTGATTGTTAAAATTTAACTCTTTGAGTATTTAAACTATGATAAATAATACTGACATAGCACATTGCTAATGCAAAAATTAAATAAAAATGTATTTGAAAACACTTTTTCAAATGCTGTCTAAATGTAATCTAATTATGTTATATAAAGATTGACCAAACCATATTTATGTAGCACCTTTCTAGGTGTTTTCATATAATAGCATATAATAAGAATCCTAATGATGAATGATAAGTTGCATAAGATATTTTCAAAGGGTTTCAATGGAAGGAGTGAAGTTATGATTTAGAATAATAAGTAGGATTTCAATTATTTATGAAAATAAAAATAACAAAATCATTTAAAAATGTTTTCAAAACGCATATCCTCAAATATGTCTAGCGCTTATTATAATCTAAAAGAGATGATTTTGAAAATTATTAGACTAATGATGGCAAAATATGATTCTATGAAGAAAATCATAGGGGATCCTGAAAGATACATTGTAACATTTTGCCAGAAAAATGTTCAATTCTCCATTTCATTCTTGGCAGAGACAAA
Source organism: Aplodontia rufa (assembly GCA_004027875.1). Lineage (NCBI taxonomy): Eukaryota > Metazoa > Chordata > Mammalia > Rodentia > Aplodontiidae > Aplodontia > Aplodontia rufa. The sequence goes on from PVKS010002764.1 coordinate 74,375, forward strand.
TTCTATTATCCTTTCCTCTCCTAGGAACAGAGCTCACCAACTTCAGGGTACGGAGAGGGGTTCTCATCATGAAGAAGAGTTTCCTGGAAATGTTTGGATGTAAAAATATTATAGCTAGATTCCTCCTCCGTCCTTTTTTATTTTTGAGAGAAGGACAGTGACAGAGAGAGAGAGAGACAAGACAGAATCAATTCTATTTAGTTTTTCATGTGGCTTTCATTGCTCGAACACTTAGTTGCGTACATGATGCAGGAGTTTGAACTTGCTTACTTGTGCATGCCAGGCAAGCACCAAAACTGCCAAGCCACCACTCCAGCCCTCTCCCCACTTTTTAAGGAGTTGAGTTGTTGTACATTCATAAATGTGTATAAAATAACATGATATGCATTTGATCCTAAACCAGTTACCCCCACACTGCCTACACCCATCTCTTGATTCTTTTATATTACACTCTTATGAGATATAAGTGTCCATATGTATACTCATATATATATATGTATATATATATATGATTTTAAATTTTCCAAAATTAAATGATTGTATAAGCATTATTTGACTTCTAAGGGGGATAAAGGGTATGCTACACTGTTGATTTTCTCCCTAGATCCCTCCCTATCCTCCCTCCTTCTTCTGTCCCTGCCTCTCCCCTCCCCTTCCCCCATCCATATATCTATGGTTCCCCTATATTATGTTTGCTATGCTTCTGGTGGTTCTAATATATGAGATTGACTACCTTTTGCCCAAACCTGGGTTTGTTCTAGCCTCCACAAATGAGGGGAAACATTCAGTTCTTGACTCTCTGAGTTTGGCTAACTTTACTCAGCATGATTTCTTCCATTGCCATCCATTTACCTTCAAAGGCTGGAACTCCATATACATACATACATACATACATACATATACATACATACCCCAGAGCTTTTCATCCAGTGAGGGGCATCTGGGTTGATTCCATAATATAGTTATTATAAATTGAGCTGCTGTGAACATTGATTTTGCTGTGTCGCTGTAGTATGCTGCTTCTAACTCTCTGGGAAAATACCAGAAGAGGAATAGCTGGATCCTATGGTGGATATAACCCTAATTTTTTGAGGAGTATCACTGCTTTCCAGAGCAGCTGTACCATCTGCACCTCCACCAACAGTGTGCTAGTGTTCTTATCTCCCCACAACCCCTCCAGCATTTATTACCATTTGTATCCTTCATCTTTGCTAATCTGACAGGAGTAAGGTGAAATCTTAATGTAGTTTTGATTTGCATTTCTCTGATTACTAGTGATTTAGAACACTTTCCCATGTATTCATTAGCTTGCTTGATTTCCTTTGTTGAGAATTTTGTTTAGTTCTCTGGTCCATTTATTGATTGGATTGTTTGTTTTTGTTATTAAGTTTTTTGAGTTCTCCGAAAATTTTGGCTATTAGTCCCCTATCAGGAATCACAGGCCATGATTATCTCCCATTCTGTAGGTTCTCTCTCTTTTTTTTTTCTTTTCTTCTCAAAGAGAGAAGGACAGTGAGAGTGAGTGAGAGAGTGAGAGAGAGAGAGAGACAGAGAGAATCAATTTTTATTGAGATTTTCACATGGCTTTCGTTGCTCTGACACCTAGCTGTGTACATGGGTGCTGGGGTCTGAACCCGTGTACTTGCGCATGCCAGGCAAGCGCCGTAACAACTGTCACTGCTCCAGCCCTGTAGGTTCTCTCTTGACAGTTTTGATAAATTCCTTGACTGAGCAAAAGTTTTTTAATTTACTGGTATCCCATTCAATAATTCTTGACTTTAATGCATTTGCTTTGGGAGTCTTGTTAAGGAAGTTGTTGCCAACTCCCACAAGCTGAGTGTTGGTCCTGATTTTTCCTTCTAGCAGTTGTATGAACGCTGATTTAATTCCTATTTCATTGATCCATTTTGACTTGATTTTTGTGCAAGGTGAGAAATAAGTATCTAATTTCAGCTTCCTGCAAGTGGCTGTCCAGTTTCTCCAGCACCATTTGTTGAATAGACTGTCTTTCCTCCATGTTATATCTTGACCCCCTTTGTCAAAGATAAGATGTTTAAAGATTTCTGGGTTTGTCTCAAAGTCTTCTATTCTATTCTATTCCATTGGTCTTCATTCTATTTTGATACTAGTACCATGGTGTTTTTGTTACTATAGCTCTATAGTGCAATTTTAGATCAGGTATTGTGAAACAACCTGTTTTGTTTTTCTTGCTTAGTAATGTTTGGGCTAATCTGAGTTTCTAGTTGTTCCAAATGAATTTGAGAATTGCTTTTTCTATCTGTAAAGAAAGATACTGGTATCTTGATGGGGAGTGCATTGAATCTGTATAGTGGTTTTGGCAGAATGACCATTTTTATTATATTAATTCTGCCTAACCAAGAAAATGGAACTTCTTTCCATCTTCTCAGGTCTTACTCAGTTTCTGTCTTCAGTGTTCAATAATTTTCATTGTAGAGGTCTTTTAGTTCCCTTGTTAGATTAATTCCCAAGTATTTTATACTTTTTGAGGATATGGTGAATGGGACCAATTTCCTGATTTCTTCTCCTGCACTATTATTGTTAGCATATAGGAAACTAATGATTTATAGGTATTGATCTTGTAGTCTGCTACTTTGCTAAATCTGTTTACAAGCTCAAGAAGTTTTCTGCTGTAGGTTTTTTTGATCTTCCAGATATAGGATCATGACATCAGCAAAAAGGATAGTTTGACTTCTTCTTTTCCTATGCCTATCCCTTTGATTTCCTTCTCTTGCCTTACTGCTCCATTTATGATCTCGAGGACTATACTGAATCAAAGTGGTGAGAATGGGCAGCCTTGTCTTGTTCCTGAGTTCAGTGTCAATGCTTTCAGCTTTTCTTCATTTAGTATTTTACTAGCTGAGGGTTTGGCATATATGGGCTTTAAAAAGTTAAGATCCTTTGATTCCTATTTTCTCTAGAATTTTGAGCATAAATGGGTGCTGGATTTTATCAAAGGCTTCTTCTGTATCAATTGAGATGATCATATGTTTTTGTCCTTAATTCTGTTTAAGTGATGAATCATATTTATTGATTTGGGAATGTTGAACTAGTCTCGCATAACTGGAATGAAGCCCACTTGATCATGATGAATTATCTTCATGATAGTTTTTGAATGTGGTTAGCTTGAACTTTACTAAGGATTTTTGCATTGATGTTCATCAGGGATAGTGGTCTGTATTTTTTCTTTCTTTCTTTCTTTTTTTTTTTTTTAGGGAGAAACAACTTTATTTAGTTTTTCACATGGCCTTAGTTGCTCTAACACTTAGTTGTATACGTGGTGCTGGGCTTTGAACCCGGGTCCTCGTGCTTTCCAGGCAAGTGTCGAAACCACTGAGCCACCGCTCCAGCCCCTGTATTTTTCTTTTTTTGATGCATCTTTTTTGGGTTTTGGTGTCAGTTATTGTTGCCTCATAAAACGTGTTTGGGAGAGTTCCCTCCTTTTCAATTTCTTGGACTACCTTAATAAAGAGAGGTGTTAGCACCTCCTCATAGGTGTGGTAAAACTGAGTGGGGAATCCATCAGGTCCTGGGCTTTTCTTCTTTGGAAGGCTTTTAATTGCTATATGGATTTAATTGCTATATGCTGTTTAGGATTTCAATTTCATCCTGCATCAATTTGGGGATATTGTATGTGTCTAGAAATTTGTGCATGTCTTCCAGATTATCTAATTTAGAGGAGTATAGTTTTTCCAAATATGTTCTGATAATCTGTTTGATTTCCATTAGGGTCAGTGGTGATCACATCTTTTTTGTTGGTTATTTTGTTGATTTGCTTCGATTCTCTCCTTTTAATGAGATTAGTTAGGGGTCTGTAAATTTTACTCATTTTTTCAAAGAACCAGTTCTTTGTTTTGTCAATTCTTTTTATTGTTGTTGTTCTCAATTTCACTGATTTCAGCTCTGATCTTATTTCCTGTCTTCTGCTGGCGATGTGCTTAGATTGTTCTTCCTTTTGTAGGAATTTGAGGTCGAGCATTAGCTTATTCATTCAAGATCTCCATTTTCTTTTTATCTAAAGAGAGGGAGGGAGAGAGTGAGGGAGAGAGAGGGAGACAGAGAGAATTTATTTTGTTTCTCATGTGGCTTTCTTTCATTGCTCTGACACTTTATTGTGTATGTGGTGCTGGGGTTTGAACTTGCATCCTTGCACATGCCAGGCAAGCACCATAACTGCGGAGTCACCACTCCAGCCCCTCTCCTGGTTTTTAATGGAGGCAATCAGTGCTATAGATTTACCCCTTAGGAATGCTTTCATAGTGTCCCAAAGGTTTCAATATATTGTGTCTTTATTCTCATTTTCTTCCAAGAATTTCTTGATTTCTACTCTGTCTTCTTGGATCCATTCATTTAATAGGGTATTATTCAGTCTCCATGTATATATATATTTTGTGTTGTGATTTTTGCTGTTAATTGCTAGGGTCATGGTATCATGATCTGATAGGATACATGGAATAATATCTACTTCTTTATATTTGCTGAGATTTCCTTTGTGAAATAGTATAATCTATTTTGGGGAAGAATCCATGTGCTGCTGAGAAGGTATACTCAGCCAATTTGGGGTGGAATATTTTATAGATGTCTGTTAAATCCATTTGATTTATGAAGTTGTTTAGGCTGACAATCTCTTTTTTTTTCCCCTTTCTTATTTTTTTTTCTTTGAAGATTTGTCTATTGGTGATTGAGGAGTATTAAAGTCTCCCAGTATTATTGTGTTGAGGTTCACAAGTGGTTTTATGTCATGGAGCAATTTATTCACATAGCTGTGAGCATTGGTGTTTGAAGAATATATATTTACTATGGTTATATCTTCCTGTTGATTTTCCCCCTTACTAGGATATAGTGGCATTCCTTATCTCTTCTGATTAATTTATACTTGAAACCTTTTTTTGTCAGATATAAGTATTGCAAATCCAGCTTCATTTCTTGGACCATACACCTGCTAGATTTATTTCCATCCTTTCACCCTCAATCACCTTACCTTGGCTGTAAGGTGGGTCTCCTGTAAGCAGAATATTGTTGGATTTTATTTTTTGATTCAATCTGTTAATCTGTTTCCTTTGATTGGTGCATTGAGATCATTCACATTCAGTGTTAGGGTAGTTATGTGGTTGTGGTTCACAGTCATATTTTATTAGTGAGTTTTGTGTTTTCTTGGTTGTCTTTTGGTAGCATGTACTTTTACGGAATTTCCTTTCTGAGTTTTGAGGATTGTTTGCTTGTTCTTCTGTCTGGAGTTTATCTTGAGAATTCTTTGCAATGCTGGTTTTCTGTTTATTGCTGCAAGTTTGATCTTATCATGAAATGTTATTTTCCTATCGAATTTAAAACTGAGTTTTGGTGGGTATAGTATTCTTGGCTTCAGGATGTGGTCATTCAGACATTGAAAGATCTCTTCCCAAGAGATCTTTCCCAAGACTCTTGCTTCTAGAGTCTGAGCTGAAAAATCAGAGTGATCCTTATTGGTTTGCCTCTGAATGTGATTTGGCATTTCTTTCTTGCAAATTTTAATATTCTTCCTTGATTTCCCTGTTATACATTCTGAAAATGATGTGTCTTGTTGAATTTCTTTTGATTAGGCCTATTGGACAGCCTATATGCTTCCTGGAGAAGTATATCTGATTCTATTTTAATAATGAAACTTTTTCTTTAACTGTTTGAGAATTTTCTTTATGTCATTTGTGTGCATTTCAATTTCTTCTTCTATCCCACTTATTCTTATATTGTTTCTTCTTATTTCATTCCAGACATTTTGAAAATTCTGCTCATGCTGTTTGATTTTTTTCCTTTTTTTTGTCATCCATGCATTCAAGCTTATTCAGCCTATCTTCATTGTCAAATATTCTTTCTTCAAGAGCTGAGTTTGTGGACTACAGGATCATGGTGACCTGGGACAAAGCTCAATGAAAAATCTCTCCATAAATGCAGGACATGAATGGTGGGAGAAGTGCCTTTCTGTGAGGCGGGTAAACAGTGAAATTTCTCCCTAAATTCATTACTATCCAAGTAAGGAAGTTTAGTGACAAAGAGCCATGGATAAGCTGAGAGCACAGGAAATCCCAAATAAAAATTTTCCAGCTTCAGCTATCCAGTCGGCGGGCTGACGTTTTGCCCTGGAGAGAAGGAAGATACGTGCAAAAATAAAGAAACTTGGAGCTGGTGAGCACTGATAGTAGTGGAGGCTGGATGAGGAGCTCTGGTGCTCTGGGGCCGGGGCAGCAGCAGGAACCCAGGGACAGATTTAATATACTCAAATTAGAGTTCCCTGAATCTGACTATACAAAGAAGAGGGGCAGCAACCACCATATTGAACCCCCCCCCAAAGGGTGGCACAGGAAATCGCTTCAAGAACAGTGAAGCCAGCTACACCACATCTAGATAGTAATATGGAGGTCAGACCAGAGCGGCTCCAGGTCCCTAGTGATTTGACTGTCTGCCCTGTGGGCTGTGTTGACCTAGCTGACCCTTCCTATGGGTCCAGTGACTTGCATTTAGAGGCTCCCATTCACCCTGTTACACACCGATTTGCAGCTGGAGCCTGTGACCAGGATACTGCTTAATAAGACCTCAACAGCATGGGGAGGATCAGCCCGCAGGTCCTGCAGATACTGCTTGAAACTCTCAGGTGGGGCAGAGTCTAGCATCAACCCCACCAACCTATGAACAGAAGGGGCAGCCTGGCTCCAGTGCTTTCTTCTACTTTCAGACCCTATATTCTGTGAACAGAAGCAGTCTCAAAGGTATTGTACACTCCAAGTGGGACTGGGCTTCTGCACCCCCTAGTGGTTGCATTTGAGACCTCCACAAACACTGGTCTAGCTGGGCTGATGTCTCCTTCACATGTACCTCCTCTTGCTGGAAATCTGACTTCCCCATGCATCATCTCTTGGGGCAAGTGGGGACCTCAAGGAACTCAAGAGTGGGGCAATAATGGTCCCAGGTGAGCTCAGTTCTGGCTGGCCACTCTCCTTGGGTCAATAAAAGTCCCATACAGGTATACCAGGAACCACAAGACTCCCAGTGGCTCCTGGGCCCCAGGCTGAGGTGGGTCATGAGTGTTGGTAGGTAGTCATTAAACTGCCCTAAAGTCTGTTCTCACAGAAAGCAGGGAAGGTGAATGTTTGGAACCCCTCTACAGAAAAAAATTACTGGGAGGCCTCCTGGGAATCTCACTTTCAGCTGAGACCACCAAAATTCAATCATCCCAACAAACTCAACTGGGAAGTGACTCCACCTAGAAGTCAGGTATGAATACATACCCCCCCCCCCCACTGTACATTTTGACTTTATGTCCTTGGCAGTAATAACTCATAACCTTCCCAACTTTTTGTTTGTTGTTGTTCTTGGAAATGGTGTTCCTAGGTGTATGTATTATGGTTTTTTTTTTTTAAACTGTTGTGTATTCTTGTGTCTGTGTGTCCTGTGTCCACATTGCTGGGGTTTGACCTGTGGCTGTCTGCAATATTGCAAACTACTGCTCAGTCTCTTTGGGCTGAAAAGACCCCCAGTCTCTAATACCCCCTTCTTCCTTCTTTACTCTGTCAATTCCTAAATTATATTCTGATGTCTCTCATCCTCCCTTAAAGTCATTACCCCACTCTTATCCCATTTCTATCTTTACCTTAATTTTAGCAGAATAGCCTATATCATCCCTACTACCTTGTAGCTCTATATCCTAATTTGTAAGTTCCATACTACCTTCCTACTGTATTCCCTTTGCTCTCTAGACTTTTTTCCTCATCTAAAGAGGTTCTGGTAAACTGAAGTGAATGCCATACTTGAAAACAGGTGCTTGCTTGCTAACGAAGTATGGTGTGAGAACTCTCATGGAAGAAAACTGCTAATCTGATTGCTCCCGCAGGTGCTAATCAACACTGTAACAGTTACAATGGGTATTGTCTGTTGTATGCATTGGTTGCACTTATTGACTCCTATCCCCATCCCTGGAGGTATTGGAAAACCTAAAAGTCCACAATAATTCAAAGATTGGGGTGGCAGCCATTGAACTGTGCAACCCAAATTATACCCCAGCCCAACTAAGCAAAGAGATAAAAAGCCCCAATACCATCAACAAAGCACACAATAGAATTATTTAGCGACAGACCTCAAGCCACATTCCCTGTATCTGAAAATGAGGAAAAAGGGAAACAATCCTACACCTCCATCTCACAGCTCCCCATCCAAGGAGTCTATAGTCAGGGTTCTAGATGAAACCTAGAAAAATGTGTCAACAGTATGATTAGTAATTCAATCAAAGAATTAAAAGAAGATTTAAGGAAAGAGATGAGAGCAATTTTGGGAGATGAGAGACCACATATATAAAGAGCTAGACATTCTGAAAAGAGATGTAGCAGAGCTCTTAGAATAGAAAAATACTGTCAATCAAAACAAAAGATCATTGGAAGATACTAATACCAGAGGAAAACTCAGCTCTTGAAGAACAAACATCAGACAACAAAGACAGGCTGAGCAATGTTGAGAAAAGAAAAGAAGTTTATTGAGCATCATCAGAACTTCCAGGTAGTATTTGATAAGATGAGAAGAAATAATATGAGAGTAATTTGGATTGAAGAAAACATTGAAAAACGAACAAGGGGCTTTAAGAATCTTCTGTGTGAAATTGCTAAGGAGAATTTTCCCCATTTCAGAATTAATCTAGAAAATCAAATTCAAGATTCCTATAGGATACCAAACCAAATAGGAATTTTCTAAGACACACATATATAAAATGAATAACAGAGAAATCAAGGAAAGACTCCTAAAAGCAACAAGGGAAAAACACCAAATCACATGTGGAGGTAGACCAATAAGGATTACTATGGGTTTCTCAGATCAGACAATAAAGGCCAGGAGTGCATGGAATGATATTTTTCAAATATTGAAAGAAAACAATTTTAGGCAAAGATATGATATCCTGCAAAACTCAGCTTTAAGTGTGATAGGGAAATTAAGTACTTCAACGATAAATTCAAGCTAGCAAGGTGCATGAACATGAAGCCTGCTCTACAGAAAATTGTCAAGGACATACTTCATTCAGAGGAACACCCAAATGACTTCCAAAACCCATAAACAGAAAAAAGCCAATAATCACATAACACACTAAAAGATATCCAAGATGGTGAAAAACACAGCAATAGTCACAACATCAAGGACCCACAATCCCCTGTCTATTTTAACTCTGAATGTGAATGGACTCAATGCCCCAATCAAAAGATCCAGATTGACTTACTGGATCAAAAAACAAAATCCAACTATATGCTACATGCAGGAGACACACCTCACAATCAAAAATAGACACAGACTGAAGATGAAAGGTTGGCAAAATGTCTATCAGGTTTGTGGCCTGAAAAAGCAAGCTGATATTACAATCCTTATGTGCAACAAAGTTAATTTAGACAAAAAACTAGTCAGAAAGGAAAAAGAAGGCCACTATTATCATAGTAAAAGGAACAATTCATCAAGAAGACATAACAATAGTTAACATTTATGCCCCCAATTAAAACCCTTCCAAATATATGGAAAAAGTACTCAAGGACATTAGAACCCTATTGATCTCAACACAATAATACTGGGGGACTTTAAAACACCATTATCAACAATAGACAGATCTTCAAAACAAAAAATCAACAAAGATATCTCTAACCTAAACAACTCTATAAATCAACTGGACTTAACAGACAATTACAGAATAGTCCATCCCAAATTGGCTGAGTTTACCTTCTTTTCAGCAGCTCATGGATCCTCCTCCAAAACTGACCACATTCTAGTCCACAAACCTAACCTTAACAAATACCAAAAAGTTGATCTAGTCCCATGTATCCTGTCAGACCACAACTACTATGGTATGATCTTAGCAATTAAAAGCAAGAAAAACAACAGAAACTTCTCAAATAGTTGGAAATTGAATAATACCCTCTTAAACGAAGAATGGATAAAAGAGGTAATGAGAACAGAAATCAAGAAATTCTTGGAAATAAAAACAGCATGGTACTGATATCAAAAAAGAAATGAAGATCAATGGAACAGATACTGAGACAAACTCTCAAATCTTTAACCATCTGATATTTGATAAAAGGGTCAAAATATACTGTGGAATAAGGACAGCCCATTCAAAAAATGGTGTTGGACAAACTGGAAAGTCATATGCAGACAACTGAAATTGGATCCTTACCTCTCACACTGCACAAAAAATCAAATCAAATTGGTTCAAGAATCTGGAAATTAAACCAGCAACTTTACATTTGCTTGAAGAAGAAGTAGGATCAACACTACACAAGATAGGTGTCGGCACCACCTTCCTTAACAAGAGTCCCATAGTGCAAGCATTAAAGCCAAGAATAAATGAGTGGGATGCTATTAAACTAAAAAGCTTCTGCACAGCTAAAGAATTAGTCGAGAGTGTCAAGAGAGAACCTACAGAATGGGAGAAAATCTTTGCCTGCTATCCCTCGGACAAAGGGCTAATATCCAGAACATACAAAGAACTCAAAAAACTGAACACCAAAACCACAAATAATCAACCGATAAATGGACTAGGGAGCTAAACAGAAATTTCTCAACTGAGGAAGCCCAAAAAGCCCATAAATGTATTAGAAAATGTTCTACATCAGTAGCAATCACAGAAATGCAAATAAAAACTCCACTGAGATTCCACCTCCTGTCAGTGGCAAAAATGAAGAATATGAACAATGACAGATGCTGGAGGGGTTGTGGGAAGAAAGGAACACTTTCACACTGCTGGTGGGACTGCAAGCTTGTACAGACACTCTGGAAAGCAGTGTGGAGACTCCTCAAAAAACTAGGGCTGGAATGACCTTATGACCAGCTATCCTCTTCCTGGGTATTTTCCCAAAAGAGCTAGAATCGGCACACTACAGAGATACAGCTTCATCAATGTTTATAGAAGCTCAATTTACCATAGCTAAACTATGGAACTAATCCAGATGCCCCTCACTGGACAAATGGATTCAAACACTGTGGTACATATATACAATGGAATTCTACTCTGCTATTAAAAAGAATAACATGGCATTTGCAGCCAAATGGATGGAGATTGAAAAAATTATGCTGAGTGAAATATCCCAAATTCAGAGATTCAAGGGCCAAATGTTTTCTCACATATGTGGGAGCCGGAATATAATTGGAAACAGACTGGAAGTTGGCTAAGCTAATAATAACCTCAACATCTCAACATGTGTGAATTTTTACACAAGCAGGGGGAACCATGCCTATGACACTGGGGGATGAAAAGAGGGGAGCAGGGATGGAGGTGGGATTTAGGGAGTACATAAAGGCAGTTGGAGGGAAGGAGTAGGGGGGGTTATCAACCCAGTGGGGAAACCTTCGACTTCAATGAGAAGCCCAACTAACATGGGGGTAAAACTGGGAAACAAGGGATTGGGAGGGGAACCCAAAGTGGGGAGATCATGAACTTGCATCAGCTTTGGCTTGCTCTGTCAATATCCATGTGTTCATGAATGTGTGGCAATGATTCCCTCCCATATGTAAGACTATGTTGAACAAATAAAAAGAAAATAAAAGAGCTGAGGTTGTTTTCCATAGAAGTTAGTCTATTATTAAATTCTTTCATCATTCTTCTAATGTGATTGAAGATTTCTGCTGTTACTTCCCTTCTCAGTATGTTTATTTCTTTGACAATAGAGTTTTTCATCTCTTTTGTTTTTTCACTTCATCCCTTCATTATATCTTCTTATAAGTTCATTGTTCCTTTTGGTTATCAGATCATTGATAATTTTTTTCTTGGCTTTCTGCCTGCTACCTATCTGTGGGCTCCTTAATAGGGGAGTTGTGGGTTCAAGGTGAACCTTTTCTGCTTTGATTCTTCATTTTTGAAAAGCTTCTGCTGGATCTCTGAATTGAAATTCTCTGCAGAGAAGTAAGGTAGGTCTCTAGGTTTCTTTGGATCAAAGGGTAGGGTCAGATAGTACCCTTTTGATGATCACCTTCTTCTAGAAAGCTGCTTTTGCCTGAAGCCTTGTTTTGCACCATCTTTTGGAGGTAGGCTCAAGGTCACTGATCTGAAACCTGGGTTGTCCTGGTGCCTACTGGGCTAGGACCACAAGACGCCTGGACCAGCAGGTTGAACATTAGGTGGGTAGGGACTATTTCATGTAGGGATCTTCCTTCTTAGCACATGCTGCGGCCTGGTCCAGAAGAGGCCTGGACTGTCCTTTCAGCTGGAAAGGGGCTGCTCTTGAAAGAGATCCTAGTGGGGGCGTCCTTGGCCTTTGTTGGCCGGGTCCAGAACAGGCCTGGACAGGGGTATCATGTGGGTGGGGGCTGCTCCAGGCAGGGAGCTTCCTCTGGCCTGTCCTGGTCATGTGCTGAGCTCTGGACCAGAAGAGGTCTGTGTGGGCCCTTGAGCTGGCAGGGGACTGGACAGAAGTCTTACATGGCAGTGTCCTGGCCAGGACCAGAAAAGGTCCTGACCTGCATGTGGGGTGTTGGGTGGGCAAGGACTGCTCCAGGTGGGGATCCTCTTCTGGTCTGTCCTGGGTGTGTGCTGGGGCTGAGACCAGAAGAGGCCAGCTAGATTCCCTTTTGAACTGAAATGCTAAAACCAATACTATATCGGGAAGAGGAAAGCAAAATCTTTGCCCTGGACCCCTCTGAATTCTTCCCTCCTTGTAGACTTATATTGCATATTTAGAAGTCAACAATCTCAATCTCTATGGTTATTATCAACCCACCTTTCCTGATTCACATTAAAAATGGCCTAGGAAGGCAGCCATCCCATGAGGGCAGCAACAGCTATTGGGTAATAGGAGAGTAAAGAAACTTGATTTCTCATCTGCTCCTAAAGTAAGTAAAGTAAGTCAGTCCTTACTTTCATGAGTAGCTGGAAAAAAATCTAATGGTACAGTTAATGGATGCATTTTCCCTTGGAGTAAGAATAGAACTGAGGCTCACCAAGTGCTCTTTATGTGCTGGCACTACACTGGGTGATGGCAAGCAGATCTTTCTATGATCACAGCAACCCTGAAAGAGTGTATTATCTCCATTTTAGAAGTGAGGAAACAAAGAGTTGGAGACAGTAAGAACTTGCTCACCACAAAAGAGCTACTAAAGGGCAGCATGACCCCATGAGTTAATTACCATGTTAATAAAATCATCCTAAGGCTCTGAACAAAGATAAGTTTAGACCATTAATTTTTATAAATATCTGCTTAGGTTTACATTATTTTGCTAGATGTAAATGAGTGAGTTTCTTTTCCTCATTTAAACAAACTAACTAACTAAACTATTTATACAATGAATTCTAGGTCTACAGGTTTCACTGTATCATATATTCCTAATATTCCACTGTCATCAAATGCAAGTGAGAAATAACAGGCAATAAATGAAGAGATATATAGATCAATTTAACTATTGAATATGAAAATTCCAATTTCCCATTGACAGGACTAGTAATAAAAAAATAGAGTATTCTGCATAAATGTTTTTAAAGAGAAAATCAATTTTATTTATTTTTATCTGGTTTTTGTTTTTCATCAGGTGCTGGGATTTGAATCTGGGTCCTCATGCATGCTAAGCAAGCACTCTACTGCTGAGACATCCCTTTATTCCTGAGCATTCTACAACTCTACAAAGGAGTAAGGACTATCTCTATAAAAGGCCATGGAGTAATAATCACCAGGAGATATTATTAAATATGTGAAAATTTCTCAAATTATTCTCAATAATTACCATTTTTGTATTGCATGTTTCTAGTATGTTAGTGTACATATTGTAAGATAAAGCAAATAGAAATTAGGAAACAGAGATACTAATTTTTTTTTTAGCAAGGACGAAAGAGAAAGAGATAATAAGATTTAAAAAAACAAGACTAAGTTAAAATATCATACTCCTGAATTTCAACTGGAAATATCAGTATGAACTAATTCATGTTGATTTCATTTGTGGAGGAAAAAGTACTGCTTGTCTCAGAATACTGAAAAGCCTAGAAACAAAGACCAAACCAGAAGCAATGACAAGCCCTAATATTTGGACCATGGTATTCTAAATACCATTTTCCCCTGAAAGACCCTAAATTAAGTTCAGAGGAGAAAAAAAAGCTGAGACATGAAGCATAAGATATACAAAATGAATTGGAACAGAAAGCAAGGAAGTTATTAAATAGTGTTGAAGCCTTGTCCAAACGACTCAAGAGCAACCTACCTAGACTCCTACTGAACAAAGTTGGGAATATCTGAGCATCAATAAGAACAACAGCTACAATTATTTGAAGTTTTCCAATATCAAATTGATGAGCTAATAATGATATTATAAAAATCCTAATTGGTTACTTTTTGGTAGATAGACAGCTCACTTTGAAAACTGGAAAATATACAGAAATGTTGAATGGGCTTTTGCTATGTGCACTGTTCCTTAGGATAATCAAATATTTGATGATGGAAAGTAAGTGAAGATGGAATGATGAAACTATAGTATCATCATTTTGCGATCCTTATTAATATAAAGTAGGCAGGGACAATGATCATTAATATTGCTAATGTTACACAAGTTATAACCAAACTGCTGATAAAACATACTACTAGCACATATGATGTGATTCTACTCAAAAACAGAACGAGACTCTAATTACACCTCTATAATCTAGATCTAACCACCAATTTCAGACAATACAGGGAACAGGGTAATATATTAGTGAAACTTCAGCAGAGGGATGAAATCAGCAAAATATGCATGTGGAAAACTCATTAAAGAAAAATAAAACGGTTTTATAAGCAAAAAAGCTGCAAGGGAGGAAGAGAAAAGAGACAGGAATGGTGTGGTACACAGAATCATTCTATGAAGATGATACATCCCAATCCCTGGAAACTATATATAAGGCTAAGGGATTTTGCAAATGTGGTTAAAGTTATGGTTTTTAGAATACATTTGAATGTTCCTGCATTACATGGGCAAGCTTAATCTGATCACATAAGGCCTTAAAAGCAGATAATTTTCTCAGGTGGAAGCCCAAAGACATAAGATAGAAGAGAAAGTCAGAGAGATCTGAACCATGAGAAAGACTTCACCTACAATTACAGGAGACCATGAGCCAGGGAAGGTGGGTGGCCTCTAGAAGGTGAAAAGACTCCTGGCTGACAGCCAGTAAGGAAACATGGACCTTAGTCCTATAACTGCATGAAATTGAATCCTACCAACAACCTGAATGAGGAATGAGTCTCAAGGTAGATTCTCCCTTACAATTTCCACATAAGAGCCCTGTCAACACCTTGATTTTGGCCTTCAGGGACTCCAAGTGCAGAAACTAGTTTGAAAGATCTGGACATCCAAAATATAGGATTGTTAGACAATGATTTGTGTTCTTGTAAGCAGCCAAGATTGTAGTAATTTGTCAGAGCATAAATAGAAAATTAATGGATATGAATGCCTATAGATTTTAAGCCTTAAGACTCACATTGTTTCAATTTTTGTATCTTCTTTCAATACTGATTAAAATAAAAAATTGTTAAAATTATCAGATAATAGGAATTTTGAACACTGACTATTATTAAAGTATGAAAATGGTCTTGTGATTATTTTCTTCATAAAAGATCTTTATCTTATTTCACGTTTTGTATTTCTGGGATTGAATCTAGGACCTGGTGCCCACTAGGCAAATGCTCTACCACTGAATTACAACCCCAGCCCAGGACATTAATTTTTTGGGGGCGACATTAATTTTTTTTCTTTCTAAAGAGAGAAGGACAGTGAGAGAGAGAGAGAAAGAGAGAAACAACTTTATTTAGTTTTTCACATGGCCTTAGTTGCTCCAACACTTAGTTGTGTACATGGTGCTGGGGTTTGAACCCGGGACCTCACGCTTGCCAGGCAAGTGCGGAAACCGCTGAGCCACTGCTCCAGCCCCAAGGGACATTAATTTTTTAAGATAAGTTTTAGGTTGACAGCAAAACTGAAAGATAGAAATTTCTCATATACCCTCTGTCCCCATATGTACACAGCCTTCCCCATTATCAACATCCTGGACCACTGTGACATTTGTTAAAAAGTGAAGAATATACACTGACACATCCATAGTTTACATTTGGGCTCACTCTTGGTGGTGTATATTCTGTAGGCTTCACAAATGTAAAATGTCATAAGTCCATCATAGTAATATCATACAGAGTATTTTCACTGCCCTAAAAATTCTCTACACTCCACCTATTCATCCCATTCCACTGTACTCTCTGGCAGCCATTGATCTTTTTACTGTCTGTTGCAGACATGACCCAAAGACACGAAGGTAGTGTGATGGCAGCCTGTTGGAACACATCATGGGATGCCAGGAATAGATGTGCCTATAAGCACCCACACCTCCAAGTCATTCAGATAGATGCACCTGTGGACCCCCAGATAATAGCTCCTTTTAATAGTCATTCCTATTAACCTTTAATTTCACAAAAACAAGTTTTATGGCCCATACCTGTTTTCAGGAGTTTTTTTCAGAAGTGCAGCTGCATCCTTTCTTGATAAAGATTAGGCTGATTAAATTAAGTTTATTTGAAACCCTCTGTTTCAACTCAATATATACTATAGTGAGAGCTAAGGAGTCAGAATTGCCTTGTGAGCACTCTCCTCAGTTGCCCCTGCATCCAAATTGTTTTTTGAGTCTTCATTTCATACAGAACTATGAGCATCTATAGCTGTCTGTAGCCAACAATATCCATAGTTTGGCCCTCTTTAGAAAATCATATAGTTAGAATCTGAATATATGGCCTTTTCATATTGGCTTCTTTCACTAAGTAATATAAATTTAAGATTCCTGCATGTCTTCTCATGATATGAAAGGTCACCTACTTTTAGTGCTAAAAAATATTCCATTGTAGGGATGTACTAGGGTTTATTTATCCATTCATCTACTGAAAAAAAATCTTTGTTTTGGGCCTTTACCAATAAAGCTGCTATATGCATTCATATACAAGTTATTTGTCTGGACATATGGGCAAATGTTTTTAATTATAATGAATTCCAGCTTATTAATTCATTCTTTCTTGGATCATGCCTTTGGTGTTTGGTAAATTATCACCATACCCAGTACATCTAGATTTCCATCCCATTCATCTAGATTTCTTTTTGCATGTACATGTTCAGTTAGTTGCCCAAGCATCATTTGCTGGGAAATATTTTGTTTTTGAATAATCATTGTCCTTAAGAGGTAAATGCTCTAATACTTGTGGGTAAAATAAAATGATGTCTGGGATTTGCTTCAAAATAGCCCAGGTAAGGGAGAAAACAGTAACAGGTATAAATGAAAAAAGAAGATAGAAATGAATAACATAACTGGGTAGATATATGCATGCTAGTTTAAGAACCACTGCTGCAGAGCACTGCTTCTCTAACTTCAATGTGCAATCAAATAATGAAGTTACCTTGCTAAAACAGAACACTGGGTAGGCACAGGGAGGGCCTAAGGTGTTCCAGGTGTTATGTATGATGCTGCCTCTCTCTACAGTGGTATAGAAAACTTCTGCAGGAACATGAATTTTTTGAGCAATTTGTTTTTCTTTCTTTGTGATCATTAAAGGTCTATAGTTGTGACTTATTAGTTCCAGAAGCTGAATAATTTATTCATTCACCATTCACTCATCAATTTATTTAATAATAACTAAGCACATTCTATTTTCTGGAATTACAACATCATAGGGAACTGGTAAGTATTTCAGTCTCTGCTAGATGTGTAAATCTATTTTTCCCCCTTTGGATCATTCCTATCCATAGTAAGGTGTATGGAATCTAATTTCTAATTACATTCCAAACATCTTTCCCAGAGACTTCGTTAATACTATTATATTACAAAGGACAGATTTATTACTGTAATACAATACAGATTTCCCATCCATAGAAAGATCAAAATATAAATTTTTCAGTATCTAATATAGACTAAGGTGCTGGGGTGGGGAGGGAACATTTAATATATATTTTCAGTTAACACAATAAAAAACAAGCTTTTTAGTGAATGACACAAAGTTCAGAATTGTTGTTCTCAAAAATAGTGAATTTCTTATTATCTACCCCTCATATACACTTTAAAACTATAAACTTAAGTTGAAACTTATCTGTTGGCCAAGGAAATGCATATTCTAATATAAATACTTTAAATTGTGATATATATGGTAACATTCGTGGATTATAAGTATTTAATCAGCTTTTTGTTGCTATGACCAACAGACCTGACAAAAACAATTTTAGGAGGAAAAGATTTATTTAGGGGCTCACGGTTTCAGAGGTCTATGCCCAGAGAAGGCCAGCTCCATTCCTCAGGGCTCTAGGTAAGGCTGTACATCACGGCAGGAATGGTTCCAGGGGACAGGGAGCTCAAGGCATCACATCAGGAAACAGAGCAGAGAGACTCCTCTCCAGATACAGAATATATACCCCAAAGGCATGCCCCCCAAGGTACACCCCCAATGACCCACTTCCTCCAACCACACCCTACCAGCCCACTATTGCCAGTTAAGATGAAAGTCCCTACAACCCAATCATTTCACCTCAGCCATCACACTGTCACACAAAAACTTTTGGGGGACATAGCACATTCAAACTATTAACAAGTTAAGAACTTTTCCTATAATTCTCTTTTTTCATATTTTTATGGGTGCATTATAATTATTTCCTATTTTTTACTTATTTTTATGCATCATAAAATTTCTCAGTATAATCCTTACAATGTAAGCCATCAAAATAAAACTGAACAGACAAGAATTCTCATACTATCTTATATGAAGTAGTACGTAAATAAGATAAGTTATCATTCACTCTCATAAATCTTTCAGATGGCAAGACTAGAGAAAAACGTATAATTCACTAAGAATGAGAAGAGTAAAGCTATAGTAGATTCTTAGGGAAAAAAGAGTATATATTGGTGGTGAATAAAGACATATTTTAATAAGCCTATGCTTTATTCATGCCCCTAAAGGTACACATTTATGATTCTAATAAGCCCCCTATACTATTTACTGAGAATCATTTAACAGTTACTGAGCCTTTTCCATCCATGCACACGGTTATTATTATTCTCCACTTTGCAAATGAAGAATATGAAGGTCAGAATTGCTAGGTGGCTGGTTTAAGGTCATCAGACTTTACTCTGGTTCACTGTGCTTGCATTTACTTCTTTCTTTAGATGTGGGCAGTGAATAGGGAGTTACTGATTAGACTCTCATCCCAGTTCTTACATTCACTTTCTATGTCACTCTTAATACTCTTTGAACCTCAAATTATCTAACTATAAAATAAGAAGGTTCAATGAATGATCTCTAATCTTGCCCCAGCCCAACATGCCCTGACCTTTATTTTTCAGGAAAGATTCTTAATCATAGATCTCAAAGATAGAAGCAAGCATGGTCTCAACTCTCTACAGTACTCATGTTTCCCTCTTTAAAAACTTTTATGCAAAATATTATAGGCAGTCAGCTTCAAAATTCAAAAGACGCTAAAGGGCATGTAGTTACAGAATCCCTTGTTCTGTACATACCCCCTTACTTCTGAAAGAAATCTGGCTACTAAAAACCAATGCTGTTCAATACATTGGTTTTCTTTCCTGAAATTTGTTTTTCTATGTAATAAATGTACATTTCTTGCTCTTCATTTGTGAATATTAGACCTTATTTATTGTATTTTTATTATGAAAGATGATCATTTTTCATATTTATACAACTTTTTTCCTTTTCCTGTCCTCTTATTATAGTGTTGTATATACTATTCACTGATGATCTAAGCTGTGTAAATGTTATGCTGTATAATGTAAGTTTCCATAGTATGAAAAATGCCAAATAATCTCTCACTTGCATTTTTCTTTCCTGAAGGTATCTTTCCTGGGCCTCTGGCCTTTGACTAAAAGATGGACTCAATACTTTCTAGGCCTGCTGCCCAGCTATTGTCCTAAGATACCTTTGCCTTATTTTCATGCGGCAAACTACTAGAAGTAGTAGTTTGATGAAAAGGGTTACAATATGACATACTTTTCTTGAGACCTTGAATTTATGGCAATTGTATTTTACTTTCATGCTTAACTGATAGATCAGGTATAGAATTGTAGATAAAAAAATTAACTGTTAGAATTTTGAAGACATTGCTTCACTTTCTTAGCCCTCCACATTAAGAAGTATGATAACATTTTGATTCCAAATCATTGTATATGACCTACATTTCTTTTCCTCTGTGGAAACTTACAAGAAATTCTTGTTATTCTTGGTGTTCTGAAATTTCAGTAATGTCTGTAGATCTTGACAAGAGAAATGCATTCTTCATTAACAAATTTCGTTAAATTAGTTCTTCAATATTTTCATTCCCATCATTTTATCTATTTTTTTCCTTTCTGGTCTTCCAATTACTAAGGTATTACTTTCATTATCATTATTTTTAATGCTTCTCTCTAGTTTTCTTTTTGTCTTTTTTGTTGTTGCTTTTCTATTTTTCAGGGGATATCTTCAAGTGGACAGCTGACTTATTTTCTTTATTAATTTAAAATTATAATTACATCTATAATTCTTTTTCTGAGGATAGTTCTCATCTTACATAAGAGTATCTCATCTAACGCTATCAAATGATTCTCTGGCTAGTGAGGTTCTGGAATTAGGAGGCAGATGCGGGCAGGGAAGGTACCCATCATTCAGTATGAAGATTCCCACATAGTCCTTATTTTCAGTATGATACATCACCAAAGCCCTACTATGTGCCTGGTATCCTTAAATTTGGAGCTTCTCTGGTTAAGCTTCTTCATAGAATAATTCCTACCTTGAGAATCTGGGTCTGTAAATAATATATTTAATTAAACATAATTCCAACACCTCTTTAATCTTTTCCTATGAGATTTCTGGCATTCTGAAGTGACATGTTACATAATAACTTTCTTACCACACTCCTCTCCATTTAAGTTAGATCTTCTATCTATTTAATTAATTTATTGTTATGGTTCAGATATGAGGTATTCTCTGAAAAGCTCATGTGTTGATGCAGGAATGCTCTGAGGAAATGAATGAGTAGATTGTGAGAGCTATAACCTCATCAGTGGATGAATCCATTTGATGGATTAATAATTTGAATGGATTACTGGGTGGTAACTGTAGGCAAGCAGAGCATGGCTGACCTTGAATCGTGTCAGGCAGCTCTATATACTGAAACTGGGGAAAAAAACCTTCAAAACCTTTTTTGATGTTTTTTACTTCTTTTAAAAGGACTTATATCATTATAATCAAAATCAGAATAAGTTAATGAAAATACATTCCTATCATAATCAAATACTTGTTTTGAAGGAAATAATGCATGTAATCCCCATTTGAAAATAGTTCTATTTACAATTTTTGACTTTAGGATGGTACAAACGTGATACATATTCAATAAACATCATATAGTTCAATTTTTGAATTTTGGTCTTTTTTGATATGCTTTGAGATATTCATTTGTGATGTTGGGCAGCAGCAGCAGCAGCAAGCCTCAACTTCTGGTCCAGCCATGCAATAATAGGATAAACAACCAATTCTCTACAATCTACTGTGTTCCTGAGCTTTGATATTCAGCAGGTTAGTGTATTAAACGCATTTTCTATTTTTGATATTTTCAATTTTTCTGTGAGTTTATCAGGATGTAAAACCATCATACATCATGGTACTTTCTCATATACCACATATAATGTATATTTATATGTCCAGAATTCATTAAAATATTTAATTATGTACTTCTATCTTTATTGCTTACATGTTTATGAATATAAAACATGGCATGTAATAAAATGTAGGATATCTTGAAAATATTAGAAATAAAAAATAGCATTATACAACATATAGAGAAAGTCACCTTAAAACAGTACACATTATAATTTACTCCCAATGATTTTTTCACCTGGTTAAGATCACACTGCACAAAGGAAAAACATGGCTAGAGTAAGTAAGTCACTGGAAATGTGCCCTTGGGGATTATATTTTGCCCCTAGCTCTTTACGTACTCTCTCTCTCTCTCTCTCTCTCTGCTTCCTGGCTATGAGCTGAGCAGCTTTTCTCTGCCACACCTTTCTGTCATGATGTTCTGCCTTACCTCAGGCTTAGAGCAATGGAGTTGGTGGATCATAGCTAATCCTCTGAAATTGTCAGCTCAAAATAAACTTGTTTATTTTGTTCTTGTTGTTGTTGTTAGGTATTTTGGTCACAGAAACCAAAAACTGACTTTTTTTCCCTTCAATCTGCATTCTACATTCATACTTCAAATTGTGATTCAAATTATGAAAGCTTTAATAAATTTTCATCAAATTTGGAATTTGATTTTTAATGATTCTCATTTTTTTTTTAAGAAAGAGGGACAGTGAGAGAGAGAGAGAGAGAGAGAGAGAGAGAGAAACAATTTTCATTTAGTTTTTCATGTGGGCTTCGATGCTCTGAAGCTTCGTTGTGCTGGGGTTTGAACTTGCATACTTGCGCATGCTGGGCAAGCGCCATAACCACTGAGCCACCGCTCAAGCCCCAGATTCTCATTTTTTAACTTGGGGTCTGATCTTTCTTGGGGAGAAGAGATATTGAAATATCTTTTATCTGCTATTTTCATACTAGAAATTCTTTTATGCCTTTATGATTTCTAAAAGTTGTGATTGTAGAACATAAAATTGTCTCAGTTATTTATTTTATAAAACAAGGATTATATAATTACTCATCAAAAGTATTGCTGAATTACCATCTATAATTGCATATGCTCCTTTTAATCATATGCTAACACACATAACTAGAAATGAGCTTGTAATTAAGCACTCAGCACAAATAAATCATAAACAACCACATTAAAATTAAATTATAGGCAAAACAGAAAAAAGCAAATACAAATAACTGGAAAATAAAACATGCAATTTTGATACAAAATGACAAACAAAAATACTCAGTAATACTTTTGAATCAGCACTTTACCAACTGGTTAAGATTGTTAATTGTTGGAATTGTCCAACTACAAACACTTAGCTTTAATAAAATCTTTGTTTCTAATATGAAGTGTACACTCTTCCACAGTCATTGCCCTTTTATTTTTTGAGAACAGGTTTTTGTATTATTGTTTGAGAACATGGAGTATTAATATATATGATAAATTGTCTTTATAAGTTAATCTTACAAAGTAAACTTTCACAATGAGAGTAATCCTACACTAGAAAAGAAAGCAACAATATACCTCTTTTAAAAACAGTCTAAAAAGTATTCTTTTATAAATGCCTTTTGATACTCAATTTTTTAAGCATATGGTAAAAACGTTGCTTCCAAAAAGACATATTTTTAGTTATGAAGTACTTTGAATAAAATAATCTTAATTAATGTTATACTTTATTGATAAAGTATAGAAAAAGATTTCTTTGTTTAGGAAAGAATATAAATTATCTCCTTTATTTACTCTAAGACATATAATTTTCTTATTTAGCTAATTAAGGAAATTGCTATTGCTTGATTACTTACCCCAATATTAAATATTCCTGTAAAATACTCCATGTTTGCTTGAATGAACCAAATGTTGCTTAAACCAAGTTCATCACTTCTCTTCTTAGCACGAATTAATGATAATTCCTTGTTTTCTATTAAGGTAATCTAGATTTTGCCAGGAAAAAATAGTACATTCAACAACATAACACAGACATTAAGATAATACATTATTATATATGCCATAGCCATGATGATGTAGAACATATTATATTGATTCTCTATCATATGCCAGGAAGTTTGGCAGTTAACCTAATTTTAAAATGAACAAGATCCTTGAACTCTTGAAGTTTATGGTGTATTGATAGTGATATAAGTGAAATTAGCAATAATTACACAGTGTGATAACTGCTTAATGAAAGATAAACAATGTATAATGGGAGGACTCAGACTAAGGAAGGTTTCATGAGGAAGTAAAATATCAACTGAGGCTTAAAAAAATGAACAGAAATTAGATAGGGGAATGGAAGACTGTTTTAGATAGAAAGAGAAATACATATGAAGGCCTAAGGTGGAAAAAGTATGGTATATTTGAAGAATTGAGAAAATTGGTATAGCTGAGCACATGTAAATGATAGTGATTATGGAGTTGGAGGCAACAGGTATAGAAGGTGGAGATGAGGATGGAGAGGTAATGGGAGTTAGGTCATGGATTTATGATAAATGAAGATCCCATCAACTTCAGTGAATAAAACAGATTATGGGTGTGAAGGAGAAGGCAGGAAAATCAGGAGCCTCCAACAATGATCATGAAAGGAATTACGACATTATTATCATTATCATTCCTAGTTCTTATTTGTCCTTAGGCTTACTTTTATGGAAAAGTCTTGGATCCTTTTGTATAGAAACCCTGTTAGAGTGTATGTGATATTAAAGGGTTTTCAGCCTTTATTCTAGCCAAATCCTTTTCCAATTTCAACCTACCTAAGCTTCCAGAAGAACTATTAGGAAGGGAACAAAAGACACTATGTCCTTGACTGTGCTTCTCCAGGATTCTATTCTCTGAACTCTCTTCCTTTCATTATGAAATTGTTATTTTCCTTAATAATAAAACAGACCATTTGCCTCTTCTAGCATTCTTGGCTTATTTTATTCTTCATTCTCTAAGAAAAGAGAATATCCCCCACCTCCAAGCATTCTGTTAAATATCATTCTGACCATTATATCAGTTCGTCCATACTTATTGCTCTGAAAGTATTCATTATATAGTTAGTTCACATCTCTTAGAAAACTCACAAATACTCTGCCCTAATTAAATTTGTATTAAAAAAAGACTTCTTCCCAAGGCTTTTATGTTAAAAGATGGTCACTGTGAGGAATTGATATAATATGGTTAAAGATTAGAAACAGAACATATTTCTAACAGTGGCAAATGATTGGTACATATACTTAAAAATATCATTACTAAAATATGATATGTAAAACTATTGGCAATATGAAAAACATTTTTGATAAAATATTGAACGAAAACGAGGGACTAAAATTATATTTGCATTTTTAGAATTTGTAGTAGTAACATCCACATGAGCATAACTTAATGAGAATAAGGAAAGAAAAACTTTTGATGGCTCAATATGGAAGGTTTGGGTTTATTTTTATTTTTTTCTCTACAAACTTTTGTTATTTTTGTTGCAATTTTGATGCAATGGGTCAAAAGAATAAGTCACCAAATTTTAAAAGCCAGCATTTCCAATGATGATTATATTGAAAATTTAACCATTTAACTTAACAATGAAATAATTTATTTTAAAAATTAAAGCTATACACATTTTCTATAATTTGATTACTACACTGTGATCCTACTTCATTTTTTCCCCCTTAAGATTTTAAATCTTAGAAATTTACTTCAAAGGAAAAACAAAATGCTTGAGTCACAAATTTGATCTGGGTGAATGATTAGGAACTCTGAGTAAGCGATAAGCCAAACTTGGCTAGCTGAATTGTGTTTAGCCAAAATGTTTCCTTTTATCTATTATTCAGACTTTACCTGGCATGATGGCAACATGTGAGCAAGAACAATTCCAACATGGCCCTGGAAAAGTTAGTAAAAGAAACAAGTTAGCTTTGGTCCTCCTGGCTTTTTGCTCATTATAAGACAACAATCTTGCCAAAAAAAGCATGACCTTGAATGTAATACGGAAAAGACAGACAGTCTTAGTAAGGCTAAAATGGATAAAAGGATATATAATACCCCACCACTGCAGAAATCCACAATTCTGTCACCAGGTTTGGCCTGATTCATCACCACATAAACAAGGTTGTTTAACTGTTGCTGTTTCCTTAAAGCACGATCACTGGACATTTTGCCTGAGAAAGACAAAAGATGTAAAGAATATATATTGCAAGAGACCAACTAAACAATTTAGAATAGACTTTCAGGATACTAGAGAAGGGGTAAATATATGTGTAGATATACATGCATGCATGGACACTCACACATTCACATAAAAGAATAAATTACAAATTTCATATAATTGGTTGTGAGAGGACTAGAAAGAAGACTGGAACCTAGAGATTAACTCTATTTTTACTGATTTTACTGTTATTCCTATCCAACTTTCTTTCAGTTAAAAAAATCATCTAAAAAGTGGAAATAATAATTGAAACGTAAGTTCAGAGTCATAAACAAAGTGTTCAATAAACTTTAGCTAGATGGAAAAAATAATTGTCTCCTTTTGTCCCTCTCAGAGACATACTGCAAAGATGACCTATTTCCAACACATTGCTTAACTCTCCTTACAAAAAGATCTATAACAAATAAAAACCTTTTTTATTATTTCACTAATATATCCTTAAAATCTGAGTTCATCTGGGTAGGATACTCAGAAATCTTGGAATATGGGTGTTACAGGGATGAACTATATTATTGTATTTATTTATTGTTATTGTATTTAGAAAAAAAAACTGGATTTCCCCTTTTTCACTTTGAAGCTTCCTTTCATGTGTAAGACATAGAGCATTAATGCAATTAGAGATTAAAGATAGGGCACTTCCAAGAATAAAATGCTGTGGGCCCAGTACCATGAAAACATCTTAACTTCCCTTTCAAAAACCACAGGTAGTCTTCAAAAATATCTTCAGAAGGATGGATGACACTATTTATTTTTACATATTTCAAGTGCATTCTATACAAGAGTAGTTTGCTAAAAAAAATCATGCAAAGATACCAAAGTTTACTTGTTCCAATTTAACAGAAAAATGTTATTTTTTTCTTCTTTTTTTCTTATTTCCTTCTTTTTATGTTACTAAATCAAATAAAGACATTAGGAAATTTTTATTTTAGGAAAAAATAGAACATTATAGTCTTATAATTCAGAAGTAACTTTTATATATATACATATACAAATATTTGTTATGCACATCTATATATGTTATATCCATAAATTCTTAATTTTCTAGCTAGCATAAAAATTGTAAAAATCTTTTTATGTCAGTATATTTGTTTCTTTACTGTATCCTTTATGGGTACATAATATTTTATTGATTATACACCATAATATACATACCCAGTTCCTTATTATAATTACAAGATCATCATTATACAACATACTTTTTAAACACAATCTGACAAGTTTCAAACATAAAGCACAATTGAAAGACTCATACAGTGAATCCCTCTGTATTAGTCAGCTTTTCATTACTATAACAAACACCTGAGGCAGGATATTTAAGGATTAAAAAAGGCTTATTTAGCTCAAGTTTCAGAGGTTCAAAGTCCAACCTGCTGAGCACTGACTGTTGTGAGGACTCAAGACAGAAGGCAGGAGAAAGAAATCACATGGCAAAGTAGGAAGCTAAGGAGACTCAAGGGTCAGGCTCAGGTTTTTATAATAGCTTGCCCTCAAAAGAACTCATTTCAAGGTACCAGTATTTCCTTCCTAGGCCAGTTCCCCAAATGACCTAATGACCTTCCATTAGGTCCTACCTCTTAAATGCTGCATGCTACCTCCCAATACCAATTTCCTAGAGACTAAGCTTCCAACACATTAACCTATTAAGGGACAAACAGCATCTAAACCATGGCTACTTCTATGCCCTTCACCTAGATTCCACCACTGGCAACTCATGATACTTGATTTATCACACTTCTTTCTACTTCTCTATTCATTCCCTATGAATACTATATCTATCTATCTATATACACACAATGGTAATGCAGATTTAATTTGGAGGAGGAAGAATAAGAATCAGAAAGAGGAGGACAAAGGGTGGAATTCAGTAAAAAAAAAAAAAAAGTACCTTGAGGCTCCTTGGAATGCTAGAGTCACAAATACTACTATGGAGCTGAGTGTGATGTTGCACACCTGTAATCCCAGTGGCTTGGGGTATGTGTGTGTGTGTGTGGCAAGGTGGGATGGGGCGCTAAGGCAGGGGGATGACAAGTTCAATACTAGTCTCAGTAACTTAGCAAGGCCCTAAACAACTTAGTGAGTTTAATCAGTTAGTTGTAATTTTGAGTCAGGGGACTCAAAATTAATATATATATATATATATATTAAAAGGGTTGGAGATATAGCTCAGTGGCAATATATCTTTGGGTTCAATCCCCATTTCCCCCAAAACAAAACAAAACAACCAAACCTCAAATACTGCTGTGGGAGCCAGTTTGAGGCAAGGAATTAGCATAGGCATTTCTGCCTTTGTCCTGTTTGTGGATTTCTTTACAGCTCCTAGCCAAAGGATTTTCATAAAAGAAAGTCAAAAGGAATTACCTTTTTGTTAAGAACAACGTGTCAGGAAAGGGAAATTTAGTAACTGGAATATCTAATAGTAAATCCTATTTCATATTTCTATTAGAAATTTAGAATTATCCAATTTCCTTAGATCTATTTCAAAAGCAAAGATTGATAATGATCTGTTTTTCTTGCTAAGCCTGTATATTTGCATATAAAAATTTATGCTGAAATGAAGGGTGAAGGTAAAGAGGTACTTTTCAGGGTTGTGTTTAAATAGAGCCTATTAAGTTGCACATAATGCTCACAGAGTTTGAGCTAAAAATACAACAACCAGATGCCCAGATGCTTTAAGGAAAAACTGCCTCTAATAAAACATTCTCTCTTCCCATTCCAGTTTTATAAATATTATGAAGCTCCTAGAAACATGAACAAGATCTTAAATATATTCAAAGGTTAAAAAAAGTGGTATTTAGGGATATGGTATTAATTTAAAAATCAAATCCTACTCTCTATTTTTATCCACTATCCTTGTGCCTAAGATGACATTTACAAGCATAAAATCACAATAGCTTGAGTAAAAATGATAATTCTTTAGGTGCAATGGAAAAAGAACCCCAGAAGTAGGATGTTTTAATACAAATGATGTCATTTTTAATTCTTCTGCAGTGAAGTCTCTAATTCAAGTTAAAAGGTATTTGATTATTTGGACTTTTGTGTTATTTGCTTTGCCCCTAAAGGAAGGGTAACAAAGCCTATTTTTAAGGTAAGGATAAGTCAAAACATTAGCATTTGTAGTTCAAAGCAATACATAATGCAAAAAAAGAAAATCACTGAAAATTGTATACATGTGTAGTCAGTTCATGTGCTTAATTTAATAATTTATGTTACAAATTAGGCACTCTTTTTTGCTTCTTAGCCTGAAGCAACAGAGTACCTTGTATGCTATAACTTATTTGTAAAAGGAAAATGATAGGGTTGGATATGAATTAGACTTCTTTACGAAAGAGTCTTTTGCTGTTTTGTTTTCAGATAATTTCTTTGAGATATAGCACAACAATCATGTTCTGTGAATTAAAAAAGAAACATAATTAAATATAGAGACAAAAAGCTAAAACTAATGGTTTAGAGATTTTTAAAAATAGAACTTTTGCTTGAATACTTATAAAATCCAGAGAGCAAAATCAAATTCCTTCAATGGACATCTATGTAGTGAATAACACTCTTCTGGGGAAGATATAAGACAAATAAAGATACAAGATTAGGACCTTTCACAGGTAAGAAAGAAGGTGACAACCACAAATTTTAATGTTTTCAAAAGAGGCCTGATTAACAGATTAAGAAAGACAAATTGTAGAATGGTCCTTTATCATATTTTATAGGACAATGGACGATTCATGAAGCCCAGGTTCCATCCCCATGGTAGATAAGTCTTTCATGGTTATAATAGTCACTAAGGCATACTGAGGGCACATCTCCTCAAAATGAATAAGATAATGTGTGTTAATTCTGAGCAAATGTGCACTAGAGATGAAAAACTAACTGCTTAAGATGTCAAAGTTGATTTCACTTAGATGAGGGACATTTCAGCGACCCTTTGTAAAGGAACAGTTTTCTAGAGTGGGTGGGGGAAGCCAGGCAAAGAACAATTTATTTATGGAAAACCACAATTTACTCATGCTTGCTTGAAAATGAGGGATCAGTACTGTGGTGGAAGAATATCAGCTAGAGAATATAGGTAGGGCCAGATGGGAAAAAACATTGCTTGTTATTTTGCTTCTCAGCATCCTATAGAAAATATGACCTTGCTATACTATTTAATGTGCTTAGAGTGCCACAGAGACTAATTCTTTCAGAATACATAGCACTGTTATTTTTGATATTACATACTATGTTCTCTTATAATATTAGTCTATATCATTTTTACTCTGTATTGGGTATATCCTTAAATTAGATAAGATTACTCATAAAATTCTCTGGAGCATTAAACCTGAATTGATGTTCCTGACATTGTAATTTGATTAAGAAAATGGAACTGAATCAACTGAATTCATTAAGTCATTTTGAAACCTGGTTTGCTAGTTCAAAAAAATCTGTTGGACACCATATTAGATTCTCCTCACTCTTCTTCCCAGCCTCCTGAAGGGGAAGCCTTGCCACAGTGCTGAAGTGGTACGCTTACCTTACCCCCTTCTGTCTCTTTGTGCCATGACTAATTGCTAAGTATGCTTTACTTGCGTATTTTATTAAAGACCTTTCCAAATCTACCCATTAAAATCTCTCTCTTTTGCTAAATATCTTTAAGGCTTCACTATGCCTTAAGGGAGAAAAATATCTTGATTTCTTAGAAAGAAAGGTCTTTGATGATTAAGGTCCTGATTAATCTGTCACACTTACCTTCTGCTCCTTTCTTTATATCCTGAATGTTCCAGCCTATCTAAACAAGTGACAGTTCCTTGAATTCATGGTATTTCAAGTCAAGTCAGTTCTTTTATATAATTTGATATCTTTTTTTTTGAAGCCTACATCCTTGCTTTAAATTTAGAACCTCAGGAACCCTTATCACCTTTCTTTGTTTCAGGCTATATTTAAAATATGTATTAATTTTATAATAATAATAATAATAATACTATTTTAAAAGATGAAAGAGAACTAATTATTTTTAAACTCTGTCATTACCCAAAATAAATTATATTTTCTACTATGAAGCATATTCTTGTTAGCTAGTGAAAATTTTCTTATTGTAAAATGTTAGATGGGTACTATTTATTATAGTAACTTCCAAAGAAAGAATCATTAGTTGAATTATTGTTGTCTCCCTAAAATAGATACAGATGAAACAAAGGTGGGTGGATCTCCTAAAAATCAAAGGGAGATCAGTGAAGGAAAGAAACTAAGGGGTGGGAGGAGGGGAAGTGCTAGGGAAAGATACTGGCCAAATTCTATTGTTACATTCTATGTATGTACCAATATGTAACAAATCCCATAATTACAACTATAATCCCATAATTATATACAACTATAATGCACCAGTAAAAAATGTGGAAAAAACAGATACAGATGATTGGAAAAAGTATTAGGAGGCCGATAGGCACATAACAGGTGCTCTGTTTAAGACCTTTTTTTTTTTTTTCAGAGAGAAAGAGTTTTTTTTTTTCCCCCAGTGGTGCTGTGGTTCAAATCTAGGTTTTCACATATGCCCTGGCTGCTGAACCACCTCTCCATCCCCTTGATATAAGTTTTAATGAAGAAATTTTCTCTTCAGTTATTACTTAAACTGCATTTCAAGACAATATAGTAATTTTTGTAACCTGAAAACAGGTTATATATCAATGCTAAGCCTAAATGTGTTGAAATTGTAAAAGAGGTCAACTGTAAAATAGAATTTTAAATAGGGAAGGAAAAGTTTCTAGAAATTCTTGTGAGGTAATATAAAACCAGTTATTTAAAGCTGTATGAATAGACTTTAGAGGTCAGAAGTATAGGAAAAAGAATTCTTTAAAAAATAAAACTCCTAAGATGATGTATGAAACTAAGCAGCAACAGAGACTTTACACTTAAAGGTAATTTCATTTTAAATTTTGGTGATAACATGCTAGAAATACTAAAAATTTACATAATTCTTTTTTATTTTTTAAAGAGAGAGGGAGAAAGGAAGAGAGAGAGAAAAAAAGAATCAATTTTATTTATTTACTTATTTTCATATGGCCTTCATTTCTCCAACACTTAGTTGTGTATGTGGTGCTGGGGCCCAAATCTGGATTTTCATGCATTCCATGCTAGAACTTGAACCAGGGAGCCACTGCGCTAGCCCCATTTTTACTTTCTTAAAATCAATTGCAGACTGCCATCACTAATTCTCCTTGTCACACTGATCTTGGGGCAAAAATAATCTTAATATAGTGGATATTAATCATCTGATATCTCTAGCCCCACTTACACATACTTCTGTTAAATCTAGGAAATCAACAACAGTATAATAGGGTGTTGGCTTTTCATTCTGATAATTTTTTTATTAGAGTGTTGAATGAATATGAATGGAAAAAAGCAGAATTCAGTAAAAATTCATAATGTTAAAATAGGCCTATGTATACTTCTTAAATGGACAGATAATGACTTCAATTATTCAGCAAACAAATCAGCTAACTTGATATGCATAAAACTTTTCTAGAAAATGTTAGGGACACAAAGATGTGTAATGCTTGGTTTCTGTCCTTAATGAATTTATACTTTGTTTACTTCTACAAAACATTATATTTGAGCCCATAAAATGTAGTTTTATTAGCCACACTTAGGACATATTTTTAAAGTAATTTTAATGGCCCTAACTTATACAAATCCACATGTGGATTTTTTTTTTTTTTAAAGAGAGAGGGACAGCAAGAGAGACAGAGAAAGAGAAACAACTTTATTTAGTTTTTCACATGGCCTTAGTTGCTCCAACACTCAGTTGTGTAAGTGGTGCTGGGGTTTGAATCCGGGTCCTTGTGCTTGCCAGGCAAGCGCCGAAACCGCTGAGCCACCGCTCCAGCCCCAACATGTGGATTTTAACATGATTGCGA
The DNA here is from genome assembly GCA_004027875.1 of Aplodontia rufa. Classification (NCBI taxonomy): domain Eukaryota; kingdom Metazoa; phylum Chordata; class Mammalia; order Rodentia; family Aplodontiidae; genus Aplodontia; species Aplodontia rufa. The sequence continues at coordinate 107,084 of PVKS010002764.1, forward strand.
ATAACTTCTGCTGATATGATGCTTTGCAATTTATTAAGCACCTGGATATTTGATATTTCATCTAGCCCTAAATCTCTGTCAGATTGTCAGGGTGGATGACATCTTCCTTATTTTACAAATGTGGACACTGGGTACTAAAGAGGTTGCTTAAACTTAGCACTTATTCAAAGACACAGAGCTGAAAAGTAGTGAAGCTGGGATTCTAATGATTTCCAACTTCAGGGTCAATCTGAAGTTGAAATAACATGGTCTGTTATTTCTTAAGCAGAGAATTTTGATTAATCGTGATTTTAGAAGCTCAGTGCTGGTGTCTTTTATATGTGTAAGAGTTCAAGGGAATGAAAGGGAATAGGTGCTTCCCCTAGTAATTACATCTTAGGGAAAATTTTAATTCTTCAGAATCAGTCATAGAATGTATTTTATTTCAGATTTTCCTCCCAGTAAAATTTCAGAGAGCAGGCTTACCAGTAAAAAAGATCAATTTAAGTTCTGAAAGTCAGTGTTTTGAAATGAGGCCTTAAAGGTCTCATAAGTCACTATGTTTAATGAATTGACCTTTGATTGTCACCCTTCACAGAAAGGGACCATTTTCCCCACTTTGTGACTATAGCAACCTTTCTGATTTTATAGAAAAGTGACAAAGGGAGGCTAAGCAATCAAGTGTGTTGCAAAATCAAATTACTCAAGAAGAAAGAAATGAAAATAGATTGGGAAGATCTTTGATGCTACAGTACCACAGATGCTGACTAAAAATAACATGAACCTCTGACCCTTTTATCCAACTATAAGGCAATGTTTAGGCAAGATGCTGGGTTGAGGAACAAAAGTTGAAGATAGTATAGGTACATTATTTACCAAATCAAAGCTTTTTCTTTGTTTATATAAAAGCTTAAATACAGTGAATAATGGAAATTTTAAAACCTTCGCTTTTTCTATTTCTTTCTCTAAGATGAATAAAATATTTTGACTACAGAATACCAGAAACTAAAATTAATTAAACACATATTTTCATTTCATTCAAATACTACTTACACTGTACAAAGTATACATTACTTTGTTCTGGTATTTTGGTTAAAAAAAAAAAGTCCACAATATCTTCCAAGTTGCCCACAAGACCAAACTGAAATGCTTTTAGAATGAAAAAAGTTAGAAAACAGTTTATTTTCCTTCTTCTTTCAGTGGTGTAAGAACAGGAAGGCATTTTAATAGTTTCATTAACTTTTTGAGGCTATGTAAGTAATACTCTGTTGGCTTCCAATATGGTATGTTTCACAATAACTAGATTAAATCAAACTTTTGTGGCCCAAAATGGTGAGTGCTAAGTTTCCCAAAGTCAAGAGTTTTTCTCTTTGAGCAGCATATGCTAATTTCCACTATATCTGATTCACAAATTTTTCTGTTTGATTTTTTCATATCTTTTTGTTTGAAATGCTGAATATCTATGATGACACAGCCTCAAATTGTTTGATAATATTATAGTACATTGATATATACTGTTCCTACCAAGATATAGTTATTTATGTCTGTTCTCCTTGAATCTGAGCTCCGTGACTACGTATGTGACTGTGACTGTATCTATTTAATACAGAAGTGACACTGCCCTTTTCTGGCTGATCCCACTTCCTGTCTTTTAAGATGCTTGCCCTTGGAACACAGCATGATGCCTTAAGAAGTCAAGACATCCTCACTGATGCTATACAGAGAACATAAACTTTCCTACTGTTAAAGTTTGGCTATGAAGTGTCCTCCAAAAGTTTCTATTTTAATTCAGGAATATTCAGAGATAAAATGATTCCATTATGAGAGCTGTAACCTAATCAATGCATCATACTTTGAATGGACTCACTGGATGTTAACTGTAGGCACATGGGGCATGGTTGGAGGAGGTGGGTCACTGGAGGCATGCTCTGGAAGTGTTCATCTTTCTAGCAGCCCCTTCCTTTTTCTCTCTCTGCTTTTTGGCTGCCAGGCGTGGAACAGACTCCTCTGCCATGCCCTTCCACCATGATGTTCTGCCTCACCTTGGGCCGAAAGGAGTCAGTCAACCATGAATTAAATCTCTAAAACCATGAACCAAAATAAACTTTTCCTCCCAAATTGTTCTTGTCAGGTATTTTTATAATAGCAAATAAAACCTGACTAATACACCTACTAAGTCTTGCCTAAAATTGCAGTGCTGTGAAAAAAATCCATAATAATCCTTTAAAGGCATTAACATTTGCAATGGTTATCTATTCAATAAAGTAGTCTCCTAACACTGGCCTTGTAAGGATTACCGCATTAAGTAGTACTTATTAGAGTATCAAGAATACATGAAATGGTGCTGGATACTATGAGAATAACCAAAACAGAAAATGGTTATTGTACCTAAGAGTTAACAAGACAGCACTATTCTATAAGTTCTATAAGGACTATATAAACCTTGAAGGAAATTTGAATTTCAGTTCTACTGTTCCTTTTCTCTTTCTAAGCATCCTAATCCTTGTGGGCTCAGCTGTAAAGAATGTTGGGATCTCAGCAACAAAGGATGGTAGAAAGAAAACGACTCTGGGAACTCACTCAGCTATAGGCATTGGTGGAGATGTGAGGAGTGATACAAATTAGTACTCAAAAGGGACCCAATATGAGAAAGTATTGATAGACATTCAGGTTTAATTTGATTGGTGATAACTGGCAGCAGCAGTAGTATTTAACAGAGTTCCAACAAGTACACTTTAGGAAAAGGAAGGAATAAATACAAAAGACTAGAAAAAGTTACACCATAGGGGATATCTGTGTGGCCAGATATCCTAGGTATTAGAAGATGTCAGATCTAAAATACTAAGTCTATATTGAAACTGTATAAATTGTGAATCTCAGTCTCTGGGAATACTGGTTCTTGGATAAGGGAGAAAGAACTAACATTTTTTTCCTAAATTAGAACTTTGAGTTTTCATTTTCTCTGATTCTTTCATTATATCCTCTATAGAATAATTCATTAATTTAGCACATATATCTTAAAGTACTTATTACATGTCAAGGTGCTAGGATTCAATGGAGAGCAGGGGAAATGTTTACAATTCATTGAAGGGAGATTGGAAACAAAAAATTAAATCAAGTGACAAATGGAGAAAATTCAGATAGAATGATATAGTTGAAAATGACTAGGTGAATATTATAGATATGTTTGTCAGGGAAGTCTTCATAGAGCAAGTAACTAACCTGAGATCTGAATAATAAAAAAACACCAGGGGCTGGAGCGGTGGCTCGGCGGTTACAGCGCTTGCCTGGCATGCGCGAGAATGAGAGTTCAAACCCCAGCACCACGTACACAGCGAAATCTCGGAGCAATGAAGGCCACATGAAAAACTAAATAAAAATTATTTCTCTTTTTCTCTCTCTCTCACTGTCCCTCTCTCTTTAAAAAAACAAACAAACAAACAAAAAAACGCCAGACAGCTGAAACAAAAGAAAAAGCACTTTTTACAATGGGAACTGCTGATGCAAAGGTCTGTAGTTGTAAAGGAGCTAGGGATGTTTGAGGAAGATCATTATAATTATGTATATTTATCTTTATCAAAAATATGTGCATATATAATGTCACTGAGTAAGTATTCTTATTGGCTGGTATTAGGATTACTGACTACTATGTGTTAAGTATGTTTTATTGATTAATTCAACCACTTTTCATAACAGCTTAATGAGGTTTGCATTCATTCATGGTCAGATAAATAAATGAAATTAAAAATAATGAAGTAATTTGCCTTGGATATGTAGTTATTCTGTGGTGCAACCAGGATTTCACTGCTGTCAGTTTAGGGCCTGAGCTCTTTCTTATCTACTACCCCTCAAATCATAACTCTTATGAGTAAAATATTTTTAATATGGCCCAAATATATATAGTGATATTGATTTTTCTGTCAAATAGTGTAAAGTTTACTATCTTTAAAAAAAGTACTTTTTCTATTTCTATTATTTCTATGTACTCTGCTGCTGCACCTATAGAGTGCAATACTGACATCAGAGAAATTTGTCATTATTAATTTTATCATCATTAATTGGTATTTTGATAACAATTCCATCTCAAATTTAACAGGGAAGACTGTTTTTCAAGGAAATGTCATGTGGTAGATGTTTTGAAGTTGAAGCATAGGTCTATAAATGGATGATTTAAAAAAAGTTATTCAAGATTTATCTTGGTGGTTATTATATATCAAGAACAAGTACTGTTTAGAGTTCAATAAACACTTCCTTCCCTGTCTTCACTACTTAGACTCTTAAATGTCAAAGTAATAGTCAATAGCTGATTAAAAACTATAATGAATTTATTGCTGGGTACAGTAGCAAATGCCTGTATTCCCAGCTACTCAGGTGGTTGAGGAAGGAGGATTAGAAGTTTAAGGCCAGCTTGGGCAAAATTTGGCAAGGCCCTGTCTCAAAAATAATTTTTTTTTTTTTTTTAAATAAGGCCTGATGCATAGACAAGGATGCCTACTTTCATCACTCCTATTCAACACAGTCCTTGAAACTCTAGCCAGTGCAATTAGGGAAGAGAAGGAAATTAAAAAAATATGAATAGGCAAAGAAGAACACTATTGCTGTTTGCTGATGACATGATTATATATTTAGAAGATCCAAAAAACTCCACCAGAAGACTCCTAGAGCTCATAAATGAAATCAGCAAGGTAGCAGGATACAAAATCCACATTCACTAATCAATTTCATTTCTTTATTCCAAAGCTGAACTTACTGAGAAAGAAATTAGGAAATTTCTCCATTCACAATAGGTTCAAAACAAACAAACAAACAAACAAACAAACCTTAGGAATCATCAATGTAACAAAAGAGGAAAGACCTCTACAATGAAAACTATAGAACACTAAAGAAACAAATTGAAAAAGACCTTAGAAGATGGAAAGACTTTCCATGTTCTTGGATAGGGAGAATTAATATTATCAAAATGACCACGTTACCTAAAGTGCTATACTGACTCAATGCAATACCCAACAAGATTCCAATGATGTTCTTCACAGAATCAGAAAAAGCAGTCATGAAATTCATTTGGAATAACGAGACCCAAAACAGCCAAAGCAACCCATACCAAGAAAAGCAAAGCTGGAGGCATCACAATATCCAATTTCAAATTATACCACAGAGCCATATTAACAAAAACAGCATAGTACTGGCACCAAAACAGACATGAAGACCAATGGAATACACTAGAAGTCATTGAGAGAAATCCACATAAATATAGTACCTCATACTTGGCAAAAACATAATTTGGAGAAAAGATAGACTCTTCAAAAAATGATTCTGGAAAAACTGGAAATCCACATGAAGTAAAATGAAACTCAATCTCAATCTCTCTTCCTACATAAAACTCAACTCCAAATAGAGCAAAGACCTAGGAATTAGACTAGAAACCCTGCATCTACTAGAAGAAAAGGTAGGCCTAACACTCCAACATGTTGGCTCAGGAACTGACTTCCTAAAGAAGACCCCAAAGTGCAAGAAGTAAAAGAAAAAATCAATAAATAGGATGGCATCAAATCAAAAAGCTTCCTCACAGCAAAGGAAACAAGAGCGTGAAGAGAGAACAGGATTGGAAAAAAATTTTGCCTCTTGCACCTCAGACAGGGCATTAACATCCAGGATATACAAAGAACTTAAAAAACTTAACACCACCACAACAACAACAATACCCCAAATAACCAAATCAATAAACGGGCAAAAGAATTAAATATACATTTCTTTTTTTTTCTTTTTGGTTTATTGTTCATTTTCTTTTTTATAAATTTTTTTTTATTTTGAGCAACCTTACACGATTTTAACAAAATAATATAAAATGTGTATAAAATATGTATACATTCTGGATATTGCAATTATCCCCAGGAGTGCCTCCCCAATTACCCTCCCTTATCCCTCCCTTCCCCTTCCCATTATAACTCTAAAAAAAGTATTAGATTGTAAAGCATTACATCTTATCTGGATTTAACTCATGCTACTAGACCAACTTTCCCATTGTCCAGGGTCTAGACCCCACCTCCACAGATGAGTAGAGACAATCGACCCTTAGATCTCTGGGTTAAGCTGATTTTACTCATCATGATCTCTTCCATAACCATCCATTTACCCTCGAAGGCTGCAATATCATTGTTTCTAATTGCTGTGTAATATTCCATGGTATAAATGTAC